>JABUQX010061967.1:27500-32500 GCA_015478945.1 Trachelipus rathkii
ATTACATAAATGTACACTATAATGGATGATGATCTTTCTCACTGATCATATAAATATTTAGAGTTATATAAGATCCTACTTTATTATTTTATGGTACTAAAGGCAATACAGTCTCTATCTCTGTCTGTCTCTTCCAAAATCGTCAGTTTAAAAGTACTGAAATTTGGTTTCTCCGAAATAGTCAAATATCACAGAGGCAGAAGGACAGTTTAAAAAATATGGATAAAATAAGAAAGACAGTAAAAAATAATGTTTGAAAAAAAAATGTTTAATATACAACCTATAATTTAACAAAAAAATTATTTTTTAATTTAACACAAGTATTTGTGAAAAACCATGTTTAAAATTTTTAACCATATTTTGTGTTAGATTGTATTTAGAAAATGTTTTATTTTCATTCCAAGCATTAGATTTTTCAGTGCATAAAGATTTATTTTTCTATAAAAACAGTTCTCTGGTAATGTTAAAGTAATATATAACAAATTTACAAAGGAAATGCCATTACAAGGAAAATACATTGAAAATTGTTTCCGATAACCCAATAAATATAAAATCATTAAACAATGACCTGACTTGAGGAGAAGATTAAATTAATCCAGAGAAATTCATTATAGAGGACTTTAATCTCGGTAAAATAAGCCTATTCAAGATAGAGCACTTTAATTTCGATATTATATAAAGAGGGATTTAATTTGAAAAATATTATATGGAAAGGACTTTACATTTCAAGAGTATTAAATATAAAGTTCTTTATTCTTAAAGAATATTTCTCAAAGAATACTTTACTTTAAAAAATATTTAATATAGACTCAAAGACGGACAATTTGGAAATAAATGACCTATGAGGCATTTCATATTCTTTGAACACCTCTGTAAAATATCGATCCAAATACTTGTAACCTTCAAAGGGGGTTTTAACATTCAAATAGCGTTTCATCTATATCAGGGGTGTCAAACTCATTTACCGTGGAGTGCCACACTGACTACAAAACAGTCCCGTGGGCCGCAATATCATATATATAAATATATATAATAATATATATATATATATTATATATATATATATATATATATATATATATTATATATATATATATATATTATATATATATAGAAAGATAATTATATAATATATATATAATATAATATATAAATTAATATACCGTCAACCGGGGCAATTTCAGAAAAAAATCGGCCTTTTTTTTTGTTTTTAAGTAACTGTAACTTAAAAACTATAACACTTACAGAAATTAGTTCTAGATATGATAATAAAATATGGGCATTTGGCAATCATTTAATGTAAAGAAATTAAAAAAATAAAAATAATAACTATTTTTAAAAAATTTCTAAAAAAATAATAAATACTCAATAACTCAAGAAGTTTAATTCTTAGGCTAAGAAAAAGTCGATATATAAATTTTTTACTTAATTTTACTCCATATTGGAACTTATCAACAGTTTAAATTCTAAGTACTAGGAAGAGGAGAATCATGAATGATATTCTTGTGCTCTTTACTTTCATACTCCTTAGGCAATTTTTAGGCTACCTTTTATTTTTGTTGTTGTCGGGTATGTTTATATGGGTTTTCGATGCCTCCGAGTCGATTCCCATGGTTACTGAGTCAATTGGCCACCCCAGTCAAGGGTGAGGGGGGTGGGGGGGAATGGAATGGAAATCTGAAATTGCCCCGGGGTCATAAATGTTAAATAAGGTTCTATCAATATGTATTTTATATGTATACATAGCTTAAAACCTGTACTATCAAAAAGTAGGTGATCAAATTATACAATTTTTTTTTTATTTTTCATACACAGACCTTATAAATCGAAATTAACAATTTAAAAAAAAAATTTTTAAAGAAAAATTAAAAAATCTAGGTTATTTATATATTTTAAAAAAATTTTTTTTTTTTGCAGTTCACTGCACCTGTTAGTCTGCTACAACTTTTATTAAAAATTTTATTTTGTAAAACTTTGTTTTTTTGTAAAACAATAAAAACTATAAAAATTCTGAAATTACCCCGGTTGACGGTATATATATATTTAATTGATTAATAATTTGATAAAGTTCAAAATAAATTATTTTGAAAATTTTTAAATTGTCATGTGCTGGGCCGCATGGGAAAGTTTGATGGGCCGCATGCGGCCCATGGGCCGCGTGTTTGACACCCCTGATCTATATCATATTAATTTTAAACATGCAAAAAAATGTTCCAAATTCGTATCGATTTGTTGAATGATGTGGAGCAACATATTTTTGAAACTACCATCCTTTTGCCATTACGGTCCGGCCACATTTTGATTTCCTATATTCTTAATGAAAAGTTGTTATTAATAAATTATTTTTTACTTTTGCTTTTTTATCTATATCCTATTAAAAATAAACAGCACGAAAAACGTAACGGTTTTCACTACAATTTTGTCATCATGAGTTTTTTCGGCTTGGTTTCCTCGGGCGAGCGAAGCGAGCCCTCTGCGCGTGCGTAGCACGTGCTCAGGGACAAGTCTTGCTCCGTTAGGAGCAAGCCAAAGGCTTGTTTATATTTATTTTACTTAAAATTTTGAAAAATTTAAAAACTTTAAGATATTGAGTACAATTGAATAGCCTAAACAATATGAAAAGCAATTGTACAGCGATTATATATATATATATATATATATATATATATAATATATATATATATATATAAAATCTGAACAGACTAAACCATAGATCTATATATACCTCTTATTACATACTATAGTTTCACTACTTTACATTGAAACCGGCAACAGCATACCCTAATGTAGAACCCTAGCGAACTCAAGATTTAGTCCCTTTGCATCCGCGAGTGATTTAATTGCACCAGCCACCTTCCTACCATTCACATCTTTCCAAATACACTCTGCACATCCGTTCCCTTTTCATCCAACATATAGTCTAAATATTTAAACTCTGGTACTTTGTTCCAACTGCTCACCATTCAACATGATTTCACACTGCGGACTCTCCTCAATCACCACCATCACTCTATTTTATCTAGCATACTATTTGGTTTCATTTAACCCCTTTCTACACCAATCCCTCTGAATCTTTCTTCGAGATTCGCTATAGCAAAACCAAATCATAAGTTAAATTTGAGACCAGGGCATCCCTTCAATTCTCTTTTTTCGGTATTTTCTCGGCCTCAATCTAACACCCTCCCCTGCCACTCTTGAATTTAATAAATAGTTGTTAAATAGCTATGGAGACGGAGACATAACACATCCATGCCTCACTCCACTATTAATATTAAACTCTTCATTCCATTTATTCTTACACACGCTTTTCACTATCGACACATACTTTTGATTCCATTCGGAAGACTACTATCAACATCATATTTCATTAACACCTGCCACAGAGATAACTATTAATTACT
This sequence comes from Trachelipus rathkii, assembly GCA_015478945.1. Taxonomy (NCBI): domain Eukaryota; kingdom Metazoa; phylum Arthropoda; class Malacostraca; order Isopoda; family Trachelipodidae; genus Trachelipus; species Trachelipus rathkii. Next base: position 30,902 of record JABUQX010061967.1, read on the forward strand.
GTCATAACGACTATTGGCAAGTCCAATAATATAATATAATATATTATATATATATATATATATATATATATATATATATATATATATATATATATATTATATATATATATATATATATATATATATATATATATATATATATATATATATATATATATTTATACTCGCGAGAGAGGGGGTTTACATATTTATAATATATAGTATATAGTATATATATATATATATATATATATAATATATATATATTAAATATATATATATATATATATATATACCGTATATATATATATATATAATATAATATAATATATATATAATATATATATATATATATATATATTATATATATATATATATATATATATATATATATATATATATTAGAAAATCCGGCCATATATATGGCCATGCGGCCGCCTATAAAATTTTCATCTGTCCAGAGCAGGCCTCTAATATATTATCCCAACCTTCAAATAATCAAATAATACCTCTAAACAAGTTTATACAATAAAATACCTTTTCATTGTAAATGCTAACAAAACCAAATACTCTATTAATTAACAGCTTGAACTATTAAGTATCTTAAATTTATGAAACTTAAGAAGAAACATCGCAAAGAAAATATTTGTTCCTCACTATTAGCGAGAGGTTTTAGCCAACTATGGTAGGTCCATCTACATCTGTTTAAAGAAATAGTATTTCATCTGATAAAGCGGATATGACTATTTTTGCACCATAATTAGTAAATTATAAACTTTGAAAATTAAATTAAATTATCTAATGTTAAACTATCCAAAAATTTAAAAAAAGAATTACAGATATTAAAATTTTTGTGGTTGAGAACCTTTAATTTTATTAAATATTAAAAATTTCAACTACAATCAATAAATCCCGTTACCTTAAAATCAAAAAAGTTATCAATAATATTTTTTCTTATTATTCATCTAAATTTTAGTACTATATACTAGTGTATATAATAATTGTACGTTACAAAACTTCAATTTAGAACATTTTCCTATAGACAATCACCAGACCAGAGCCAGATCCTGAGATATTACTTATATAAATATATATATATATATATATATTATATATATATATATATATATATATATATATATATATATATATATATATATATATATATATATATATATAATATATATATATATATTATATATATATATATATTATTACCGTATATATAATATTATAAATACATATCTATATTAATATATAATTATATATATAAATATATATAATATATATATAATATATATGATATATATATATATTAATATATATATATATATATATATAGGTTCTTTGTGATTTCGCCAACCACTAATTTTGTAAGGTTGGTAAGTAATATCATAATATTGTTGTAAAACAGAAAGAAAATAGTTTAAATCTCGCAAAATATTTTAAATCTCGCAAGCACTTATGGTTCGCGAAAAGGAAAAGGTTTAGTACACGAAGAAAAGACCATATATTAAGGTTTTTTGAGCTTAGCGCATATTAATTTATATATAACATTGCATTTATTTAATACATTTGACTCTTAAAATTATTTTACTGAATAATAATAATAATAATAAT
>JABUQX010061967.1:45000-47500 GCA_015478945.1 Trachelipus rathkii
AATTTTCTATTGATGAAAGAACAACTTCCATTGGGAAGTTCACAGTACCAGCTAAAGCTCACTTTGAAGAACCAAAATTTCTTATTGTCTTGAGCAGCCCATACGCTCAAAAACTGCCCATAATTTGTAATCTAGATAGAGTTTAAGATCAAGGCTGCCAAAAGGCCTATCGTCAAAAGTCAGAAAATGGAGATCGTTGTCTCTTAAGCCGAGGTTGAGTAGACTTTGCTTTATATGCCGGTGCTAAATCCTATTGAAAGGCCCGTGGTTCATTTATAATAGGGTCTGACCTAGTGATTTTACCACATCTTCCAGAACGGTTTCCTGATAAACGACTGCCGAGATTTTAACACATTTCTCACAAAAATGGATGTCTGTCACTCCATCGTAACACACTCCCAATCAAACCATCACAGAAGCCGAATGATGACCTCTTAAGGCACGTGGTACGAGTTTTGCTGCTTGCTTTGATGAAGTAGCATACACTCTATTGTTTTGATTGTAAAAACATTCTTTCATGGTAAATATTATTTGGTCTCTAAAGAGAATTTTCGGTGTCGATCATGCGAGTATTCAGCCAACTTTCGTTCAGACTTTTCTTTTTTTTACCTTTCTTTTGGGCATCGGTGAGTAAATCCCTGGTGCGTGTATGTTAAGTCCATAAACTTAGGTGGTCTTTTACGAAGCCCGACATGGAATTTTTAGGTATCTGAGTTAAAAATGACATGATGTTTTGTTTACGAAGAGGATTAAGCTGTATTCGTGCTTTACAGCTTTGACATCTTTATGTTTGTTCGAGCAAACGTAAAGTGGTCTACCAGATCTAGAGTGATCTTTCACATTACTAGTTTCTTCGTATAACTTTTAGGCACGGAAACACAAACATACAGGTATTAACCTTACGGTTGCGGAGTCTTTTTTTTCATAACAGCAACACTGTTTTTGTTTATCCCCCTACTCTAGTCTCATAATACGCAAACTGCAAAAACAGATTCTAAGCTTAAAGTATGAAGGTTACAAATAGACACCATAAATTATCCCATTGGATATAGTAGTACAACAGCCAGGAACAAATTAAAGGCCAACACACGTTATTTGAAGGTATGAAAACCAAAGAAAGATGGGAAGATAAAGGAAGTGTGTTCCTTTAATAGTGGAATACATGCAAGATTGAGCTTAGCGGTTAAGTCTGTGGTCACAGAGTTGGGACAGAGAAAAGATGACTGTAGCGAAATATGTGTCGAACGAGTTCTCTTCAGTGTAGAAGGTATGTGACTTAAGAGTTCAGAAGAGCATTATACCAATAGTAAAATGGAAGTGACGTAACAATCGACGTGCAGAAAGAGACTGAAGAAAGTCAGTGAGAGTGAAAGGGTTAATAAGATGAAAAGCACTAGGTCCATTTTTTCAAGGAGAGCGCTGTGTGAGTGCAACCATCCCAAATGTGTGAGGCATGCTCCATAAAGGGTTGCAACTTGCACGACACCCTCATAAAGAGAGAACAAGCAGCTGTGATTTTGAGAAGAAATTTTGAAGGCACCTCAGAACACCCACCCTCTTAAAAGCTTGTTCAGTAAGATAAAGAAAATATTTAGAAGATAAAAGATCAAAAATATATTATGGACAAACAAAGGTTATAATTGTGCGAAAACAACCATGTTTTATTTACTCTGCCCAAAATATGAAATATGGGAACATAAGAGGTTAGTTACCCTAAGGCTACCCACCTAGCATGAATTATTTACAGTTGGCTGGAACGTCTTTCAAAATGAAAGTAATTATTATCTTCGAGCATCAGATATTATCAGGAAAATCCATGCAGAATTTAGCTTTTTTCGAAATTACTGCAGTTAGGTCGATAAAGCGAATAAGGCCGTAAATCCAAGTTATAATAATTTTGAAAGGCTTGGTAATGTTTTACGAAAACATTTCTCTGAAATACCGGATATCTCTGAAGCAATAAATGAATTAAAAAGTTCTTCCCTAACGAAGGAGAAAATTATGAAATTCCTCAAGTTCGAATCTCAACGGTGAAAAGTCTCCAGCTGGGTTTCAGTTTAATATTTTCAGTCCAGTGGTCACCTGTATGGTTTGTGCTCTAAAACTTGAATGAATAATAATAATAATTGATTGAAGGTCAATCCTTGATTAAAGTTTTTTCTTTGTTTCTTTGTACTTGATTTATATACACAGGTGTAATAGTTCTTTCATAATAAAAAAAAAAAAAAAAAAAAAAAAAAAAAAAAAATCAACATTCTTTGACTGATTTTTCTTAAAATTTATATTTTGAAGATAGATACAAAGTTTGTAATTTAACTCTAGCAGGTTCTTGCTCGCTGCCGCTGAGGGCAGAAAGGGAAATTGTTATTAGCTTAACGGCTACCGAAGAGAGCGAGAAAAAAAAATAATATACCTACATTTGAGTTGTAAAGTAGGTGTTAGTTAACATAACCAACTATAACATTTTATCTGGGGTGAAAACACATCTGAACAAAAAGCA
>JABUQX010061967.1:52500-53676 GCA_015478945.1 Trachelipus rathkii
ACAAAGTTCCAAAACAAAATGGAATCACGGCCTCGAGTAGTCACAAATCCAAAATTTTAAAATTGAATCCGTTTATAGGCTGGTGATTTGATTGTAGAGCAGTACGCACGATGTTAATAGCACCGAAAGTAGGGGGGGGGGAGATGATGTAATTGCAATTGTTGCTGAGCACAAAGGTGTTTCCTTCAGAACTTTGGAATGGGATTAAAAGTGTTTTTGGCGAGTCATAAATGAAAAATCGTGATATCATTCATCCGATCAGTACGAAATTTTCAGAGAATGTATAATTGGGGAGGATACACGTGTATTCTTTAGATGAATCAAAAGTCTTTCCTTCGTAGAGAACGCTTCGCGGCAGAAAGCTTGACCTTGAACACATACGAAAAAACTTTTATTATAAATAAAAAATTATATCATCCCGATTCTACAGAAGTTTTCTAGAGATGATTTCAACTCCAATAAATAAAGTCAAAAGAGTTATATGCACCAACGATTGACACAATTTATTTGATTTTTTTTTTCGCCTCAAAAATAACAAATAACGATAACTTTTTTTTATTATTCATCCAATCAGTATGAATTCTTTAGAGCTTATGTAGATTAGGAACCGACCGGGGCCCCGGCCCCGGCCCCGGCCCCGGCCCCGGCCCCGGCCCCGGCAACCGCCGGCCATTTTTTCAGTCGACTCCCGCGCCCCGGCCAAAATCAGGAAAAAAACCGGGGTTTCTACCTGGAGCGTTAACGTAAAATTTACCACTAAATCAAGTAGAATGATTAAACCAAACAGATATAGACAAAAGACATATCATCCTATTTGTCTAAATTGATGCAAAATATATAAACTTCAATATAATCAATTTTTTTTTGGTATTATACTGTTATACCAAGTGTGAAAACTTGAGGCATAATTGTGATTCTCCGTTGCACATATACGATAAATTTGATATAGTCAAAACGGAATACGTGAAAAGAAATAAATATAATTGTGTAAAAATATTAAGGTATTTATTTATTTATTTAAAACGAAAATCATAAATATTTTCCGAAATCTTCTCTTATTTATTTAATGAACATATATATAGTATGTATATATATATTATATATTTATTATATATAGTATATATATATACCTATATATTTTATAGTATATGTATAATATATACTATATATAATTAT
>JABUQX010061968.1:10000-18401 GCA_015478945.1 Trachelipus rathkii
ATATTTTCTTTTTTTCCATGACGTTTCTAATGTGAACCGTTTCATACTTTAATGTATTAGTATTTTTCCAAAAAATCTTGAAACGCTTGAACAGCAGAATATCTGGTCCAATGGATTCGCTATAGAATTTGTTGAAAGCAGCAGCCACAATAATTTCATTAATGTGATGTTGGCCTGCAAAAGGCTAAGAGATCTCTTTTCAACTTTTGTTCGATAATTTAACAGGCACCTTTTTATTAGTATTACTTGTAGTGTCAAAACATAGCATCCCACTTACACTGTCATCCAAGTTCCAGTCTTTCGACATTCAACTACAACGTTTGGAACTTGCTCACCAGTTCCTTTCAAAAAGTTTTGATGCACCCAAAATTTTTGATCTGTCCTCAGCACGACTAAGTTGCCAATCATTCCCAACATTTCTTCATCTGTTAAATTTTGCAATATTGCAATCAGTGAATAGTAAACGAAACACCGAAATGTTTGTTTAATATGGCCGGCATTTCCTTATGAACTGCATATTTTCGTTTTGCAAGGTGTTCCTACTTATCACTACGTCATCGATATTTTTCCACACGATGAAGAGTTAGCAGATAACACTAAAATTGCAATCATAGCTCATTTTCGTAATATCTAAAGTAATTGCCAAATCGGGTGCTATAATTTGTCCACGTTTATTTAATGTTTTACCTACTTTGGTTCAGAAGACCTAATGGTCTATGAGCTGGGGTTCTCATCACAAGGTGAATCAACTGCTGTCATCACTACTTCATTCTAGAATAATGACCGATATTTTTTTTTTGTAATGAATTTCTCTTTCTATTCTCTTGCCTTCTTTTGTTCGTCCCTTTTTGAGTGCTTTTGTTTTGTTTTACAACACAATTCTAACTTGTCAGTATCACTCATTGCCGTTTTCTCTCTAAGCATTAAGGAATAATCGATCTTCTTCATTTGATATCATTCATAGTCATTGCATTAACATGTTAAATATCAAATAAATCGGCTAAGCTATCTTTAAATTCGCGTTTCTTTTCTATTTGAATTTTACTTCTTTTTTATCTTGATTTTTGAAGTAATCGATATTGTCCGTATATCTTCTGAATCTTGGCTAGCACATGTTGTTTGTCTCGAATAGGCATTTTAGCCTTGTCACAAATATCATATATTTCTGAGTAAACAATATATGATGCATCTTTCACTGTTTTCTTGTTAGTCAGATACAAAAGGTGACGCAATATATCTTCAATTGATAAAAGTGTTGTACTAATGATCCTTTCAATCATCTGCCCAATCAACTAAATACGTGTTGTCTTTTTTGTCTTCAGTGGGTGAGACATGCTTGGGGAATTCAAAGAGTTCATGGAGCACTACAAACATAATCGAACAGAAAACGTCTGGCACACAACTGATGAAACCTCCTGAGTTGCCACAGGCTACATTTTAAAGAAACCATTGAATATTGGTCTTTTACTTTCAAATTTCAAGAAAGATATTACTACCTTACACCTCACATCAAAGGGATGAGTTTAAAATTTCCGAATTTTGTTTTTTTGGGGCCACCCTAATATATATATATATATATATATATATATATATATATATATATATATATATATATATATACTTATATATATATATATATATATATATATATATATATATATATATATATATATATATATAGATATATATATATATATATATATCTAATATATATATTATATATATACATATATATATATATATATATATATATATATATATATATATATATATATATATATATATATATATTCGAACTTATGCTAAAATTTTCGTAAGTAAAATTTTAACATAAATCGAACATTATATTTATAAACATCCTTGTCGAGACACTCAATTATCAGACACTTCAGCTTCTCTACAACTTTTCTCCAAAAATAAGTTTCAAGAAATTCCAATCTCAGCAGGGGAGGTAAACAGCCGACTAAGCAATCGAGAAGCAGAATCTTCGATTCGCAAAATTCAAGAACGAAATTCACCCAAGACTGTTATCAAGAATTTGAGAGAGAGAGAGAGAGAGAGAGAGAGAGAGAGAGAGAGAGAGAGAGAGAGAGAGAGAGAGAGAGAGAGAGAGAGAGAGAGAGAGAGAGAGAGAGAGAGAGAATCTCAGCAAGAGGTAACTTTGTTACTTATTTATGTTGAATATATATCGCTTAAAATATGGATTTTTAAATTTACATCATTATCTTATATAGGGCCTTGCTTTCAAAAGAAGCCATTAACTTAGCAAGTTTGCCCTATATAATTGGTGAACCCGGAGAAAAACACCCAGAACTTCAATCAGCGCCTTCTGATAACCAAAGAAAAACAAACAAAATGAAGAAAAAGAAAAAACTACAATAATACTAAAATTCCCAATCAGAACACTCCGAGAAAATGACTCAAACAAACTGCAAACGAACATTATCGATACGGACTTCTTTTATCATTCTCAATTAATTTTGGATTATGGTCTGAAACTCATTTTGAATTCCACTACGAACCTTCAGGCTCCTCTTCGAATTCTGAATAATTCAGTACCATCTCCCATGTTTTTACAAATGAAAAATTTACAAATGCAAAAAAAAAAAAAAAAAAAACCTGAACTGGTATCCTTCAACTTTCTCAGTCCCCCTGGTCGTTATCACTTCATCTCGTTTCAAAATTACTCCAGGTGATTGACGCCCATGTGGTGGCTGTAGAACATTAAATCCTATACCAAACCAGATTCGCAACAAGTTCTTTTTCAAGATTTCCATAAGTTTGTCTCATCCAAGTGTCAGAGCTTCTCTTCGAAAATGAAGACGCGCATTAGGCCTATATGGATCAAGATATTCACGTATGGACTTAATCTTCTCACCAATGTCAAAGTTCCATGATTCCTCGTCAAGTGACATTCTTATACCAACTTGTGTGCGATATCTCTAATATTTTATATAACAATTGTATTTTCTTGCATTCAAATGTTTGTATATTTGCTTATGTCTAACGGACATAATCAAATATGCTAAGTATTTGAATGTGCCTTTCATTGTATAATATTTTTAATTTTGTTTATATACCATTTTACATTTTGTATTTTTATTCACATGTTTGTATGTATGCTTATGTCTGCGGACATAACCAGATATGCTTGCATGTGAATGTACTTTTCACTGTATGTATATATTTTCTTTATTATTTCTTCATTGAAATGTTTTGTATGTTTGTGCGCATTTTCGAATGCCCCAAATATCCATACATTTGAATGATGATTAGCTTTTATATCTTATATACAGGGCTGCGGAGTCGGAGTCGAAGTCGTGGAGTCGTGCCATTTTCCAGGAGTCGAAGTCGGAGTCGGAGTAGAAAATTCTGTGCAAGTGGAGTCGGAGTCGGAGTCGGAGTCGAAAATTTATAGAACTATTATTATTATTATTATTATTATTATTATTATTATTATTATTATTATTATTATTATTATTATTATTATTATTATTATTATTAATTAAAAATGTCGTTATAATTTTAGGAAAGGGAAGTTTCATTTTGTTTCTTGCAAATTTTGTAATATATATATATATATATATATATATATATATATATATATATATATATATATATATATATATATATATATATATATATATATATATATATATTTTATTTTTAATATATATATATATATATATATATATAATTATTCTTGCTATATATATATATATATATATATATATATATATATATATATCAGGGGCGTATATATAGGGTAGGCCGGGTAGGTAGCTCCTACCCAATATTTTTAGGTTTTAAATAATTGAAATTAAATTGTAAAAGTATACTAAATTATTAAAATTTATAAAAGTTAAAAAAGAAGATATTTTGCATCTAAATCTTTAAAGAAAAACAACCACAATAATAATAGCTATAATAATAATTGAATTCATTTAGAAATTCTCGCTCCTACTCTGATCTTAGGAGTAAAAATCTTTGCCCCGGGCGGACGAATGACGTCATTGTTTACGTCAACTTATAAGGGAGCGGGCTAGTCTGTCCTACCTATAATAATCGATAAAATAATCGATAATATATATGAAACTTTTCGTTCTCTTCCCGTAAATATTTACGAAATGTGTGGCTTGGTGCAGTTTGTTTGAAATTTTGTATAAAATGTGTCTGATTGTTCTGATATTGAATATTAATTTTATATAGCTTCATTTAAGTGGTATTTAGCATTATATACATAAAATTAAGTGAAATAATGCATAATGGAGTAAGTGTAGATTTTATATTAAAGAAAAAAACGCTTTAAAAACTTATCTATAAAACGACAGCTCTATTTTAAAAAAATGATAGGCCTAAGAAATTACTCAATTGGAATGTGATTTAAAATTAAGTATTTGGTAAATATAATGTAAACAAGCTTTTCATACAAATAAATAGGTACGTATTATAATTATTAAAATATGTTTTCTATTTTTTTTATATATATATATATATATATATATATATATATATATATATATATATATATATATATATATATATATATATATATATATATATTTATATGCTCTCCTGCTTATATATATATATATATATATAAACTCTACTACCTAAGTGCCCCCCCCTAAATACGCCACTGATATATATATATATATATATATAGATATATATATATATATATAAAACTACTTCTCCCATATATATATATATATATATATATATATATATATATATATATATATATTATATATATATATATATATATATATATATATATATATATATATATATATATATATTTATGGTAGCGGGGGGTTTTTCATTCCTTCTTCGACTAAATCTTTCTCTCCTCATAATCCTTGGTTCGATCGTTGTGCTTGTTCTCTGGCCATTAAGGCTAGAGACAGTGCGTATCGGGAGTGGAAAATTTTTCTTCTCCTATCACTTTTGCTAATTTACATTCTGCTAAAAATCGTTGCAGGGATATTCTTCGACGAGCAAAGCGGGCTTTCATCAAACGAAAGTGCGCTAACCTCCTTGGTTCTCCTACTGACAAATCTTTCTGGCCTCTTGCCAAAAACATCTCCAACAACTTCTGTAAATCATCCTTTCCTTTCCTCCTCTTATTCGATCTGATGGTTCTGTTTCTAATTCTCCAACTGAAAAGGCCAATCTCTTAAGGCACCACTGTGCTGCCTCTGGCACCAACCCTGGACGATTCGGCATTCTCACATCCTCCTCATACTCCTCTCAGAGTGTCCTATGTCTTTACCTGTAATTATTTGATCAGAAGATTTTTGGACTCCTGAAATCTATGAAAGTTAGAAATGCGGGTGGCCCGGATGGCATTCCTCCCCGAGTTTTGAGGGAGTGTGCTTCCGTGCTATCCCCGCCCCTCGTTCAACTATATTCTCTATGTCTCAATACTAACACTTTCCCTCAGTGTTGGAAGCACGCACATGTCCAGCCAATTCCAAAAGGAAGCCGCTCTGATCCTTCCAACTATCGCCCTGTAGCTCTGCGCAATTTCTATCTAAGATCTTTGAAACTCTTCTCAACTCATTTCTTGAGATCATCTGGAATCTCATTCACTTCTTTCCGATCGCCAGTACGGCTTTCGGCGCTCGAGGTCTACTGGCGATATACTTTCCTATCTTACTGATTTATGGTTTTCCGCCCTTAGGAACTACGGGGAGACTTGCGTGGTGGCGCTTGACATATCCAAAACTTGACCGGGTATGGCACGCGTAACTGCAAGCTCCCCTCCTTTGAATTTCCTCCTTCTCTTTATGCTTATGTCTAGTCTAGTTTTCTTTAAAATCGCTCAATATCGGCTGTTGTTGATGGGGCGACTTCTTCTTCCTTTCTGTCAATAGTGGTGTTCCTCAGGGTTCTGTCTTATCTCCTACTTTATTCCTACTTTATTCCTACTTTTCATTAATGATCTTCTCACCTGCACATCTAACTCTATTCACTCATATGCCGATGACTCGACCCTTCATTCTTCAACTCATTTCAATTCTGCTTCTTCTTTTACTTCTAGAATTGCCTCGTCTTAATCTTTCGATTCTATTCTCGCTGATCTGGATAGAATTTCCGGGTGGGGTCGTCTGAACCTTGTGAAATTCAATTCTTTAAAACTCAACTTCTACAAATCTCCCTCTCTAAGACACCTTCTAACTTTCCCATCTTATTTCTTTCGACGGTTCTCTCGTCTCTCCTGTTTACACAAAATAAACATCCTTGGCCTTAACATAAACAAAAAATGTCTTGGAAACCTCATCACAGACGGTTGCTAGGGCGGCCTCGAAAACTGGGAGTTCTGTAGACTGCGGACTTTTTCCCACTCGCTTCCCAATTGCTCCAGCCTTAAGGGCCTCATCCGCCCTTGTGTGGAGTACTCCTGCTCTCATATCTGGGGGGGGCTCTGGCTTCACCCGGCTACGTGGATAGGGTCAGAAGTCAAGGCCAAAAACATAAACTATTCTCTGTACTTTCCAGTTCATGACTATGTTGCGGCGTAATGTTGGTGTTTTTATCTCTTTCTATAGGTACCGCAGCGGCAGGTGCCCGAGGGAACTTATCACTCGTGTACCTCCACCTTTACGTCGCCCTCGTATCACTAGGCTGCTTTATCTGCGCAGGTTTTGTGTAGATAGGTAACTCCAGGCTAGTTCGCTGCGGAGCTTCCTTCTTTCCTGCCACATCTGTTCTGTGGAATTCTCTTCCATCTTCTGTATTTCCTGCTGAATTTAATCTCCCCCACTTCAAAGCCTGCGTCTGTGCTCATCTGCGTAATTTGCGTTAGTTGTTGATTTGTGAGGCGTGCAACACCCACACCCCCTCCTTGAATAGGACTCTGCCCGTGAGTAGTGGTGACAACTGTAAAAAAAAAAAAAAAATAACTATATATATATATATAGCATATATCCATATATATATATATATATATATATATATATATATATATATATATATATATATATATATATATATATATATATTTATAAATACAGAGTGTCTCAAAAAAATGTACTAACACATTGACTTATAATATATATATATATATATATATATATATATATATATATATATATATATATATAAAATATATATATATATATATATATATATATATATATATATATATATATATATATATATATATATATATATATATATATATATATATATATATAAATACACACACATTGACTGCTTTTTGTTTTTTCAGGTGTAACTACTGTAACAGAATGGCAGGAGATCAACTTAGCTTTGAAGAGAGAAAGTTTGTCCTTAAATGCTATTGGACCACCAGAAACGCCACGGAAGTGCAAAGACGGTTCAGAAGGGAGTTCGATAAACCGCCACCAACGCACCGGACCATTGCCCGCATCAGAGAGAAATTTGAAGCAGATGGAACCGTTCACAACGTCAACAAGAAACGTTCTGGACGACCACGGACATCCACCAACCCTGCAAAGGAAGAGCAGGTACAGGAAACCCTCATCCGATCCCCACAGAAATCTCTACGACAAACGGCTCGGGAGACACATCTCAAAAGCGTCTACGCTGGAAATGCTACATACCAAGACTACTCCATGCTCTCAATGAAGACGATCTGACCAGGAATACCAATTTTGTGAATGAGGTACTTGCCTGACTAAATGCGCAGAAGATTTGCAGGGTTTCCACACAAAAAATTGGCATGGGATGAAGGCCACTAAAGTAAAATGGCTCGATTCGCCATACATGAGTGTACCTACTGGAGTCATAAATCTCCATGTTAAAGCTGAACACCTTTTAAACCTACCAGGGGTAATTGTGTGGTGTGGGATTTCAGCATTGGGCATCATAGGACCGTTTTTTTTAACGGAGCGGTCGATGGGGACAGGTACCTAACCTTGCTGCAGGAGTCGGTCGGTCCACACATTGACGAGATGTTTGGTGATAACGACGTGATTTACTTTCAGCAAGATGGAGCACCTCTCCACTACCATCGCGATGTAAGAGCTCACCTCGATGCAGCATTTCCAAACACATGGATTGGACGAAGGGGTAGTATTGAATACCCTGCGCGTTTCCCAGATCTCACGCCAATGGACTTCTTTTTATGGGGATACCTCAAGGACAGAGTTTATCACTCAAAACCAAGAACGATAAATGCATTGAAATTGGAAATCGAAAGACAATGTCGCGACATTCCAAATGAACTGTTTCGTGTCGTTTGCGACTCCATTGGTTCGCGTTATCATCTGTGTCTGGACAATGGCGACCATCATGTGCGAACATGATTCTTTAAATACATGTACCGGTATGTTCTGGAATTCAAGCCTTTAAACTTGTCACTATGTTCATAAATAAAGTTTGTATAGTCTTTCAAAGTGTTAGTACATTA
>JABUQX010061969.1:0-17500 GCA_015478945.1 Trachelipus rathkii
TTACCAGAGGATTTCACTCTCGAATATATCAAGCGGGCAGTACCAGGTCAACAACATGTCACGAATATTAAAAATGTCAAAGGCCCTTTGTGCCTAAACTCCCTCCTTTTGCCGATAATAGAGGCATGAAATCTGATTGGCTAATTGGAGCGATTCGGAAAGGAATATGCGGAAATTAATGATGGGATAGGGGAATTGGGTTTACACCACCTCAGCGCTTTATTAACGGGAAAAGCATTCATAAACATAGATTCCGTACTCCCGGAGAGAAGATTCCAAGAGATTTATGGAGTAGAATTGGTGAATGCGAATAACTGGACTCATTCATATGGCGTTGTTATAGCCTATCAGACGCCGAGACCATGGGATGCATCGAAGGTGTTATAGCCTAAAAGTTTAAGATGCAAAAAAGCGTATAAGCGAAGAAAGATCATTCAATTTATTGTCATGCTCAAGATTTTTATGATCAAGTGGACGGAGCTAGCGGAAATCATATAAGATTCAACGATAGGATAAACCTACTAGTGGCCGAACAGCTTCTAAATACATGCCCTAAGGAACTAGCGACTTTTTTTGAGGGAAAGAAAGGTCAATAAGTTGGATATTATAGACTCAAGAGGCAGAAAAATTATCATCCTCGCTCCATAAACTAGCAAATATGTTGGTGTCGGTCTAATAAGGTAAGAACAAACAGAAGCACACGTAGAAAAAGAAAACGAGAAAGAAAGACGCTGTATCGAGAACATGCCGCATTGTTGAAAAATCGAAACCTCAACTAACCTTTTTCAAATGTGGCAAAAAGGGACATAAAGCTATGGAGGGCAAGACTTATACCACCTACAGGAGAGACAACCAATTTAAAAGCTATAATAATAACTACATTAGCAATAATTGGATAGAAAGTTCAAAGAGAGTAGCTATTGCTTTAATAAGTGACAATAGTAAAATGACACAGTTAAACGAAATCTGTACTCCTGACGCCGAACCAACGTATGGAAATCAGAAATGAGATGACCGCGAAGACGTCATGAACTATGTTGGTGAAGATAATAGGATCGCCTTGGCCTGCGGCAGATCAATACCTGTCATCAGGAGCGCATGCTTAAAGAGTAGGAGCACAAGAGCGAATGTCCAAAAAGAGTCAATGCCTGTAGTAAATGGCAAAATCAACGGGGTTGTTGGAAATGTATTAAGAGACACAGGTTGTGACAGTGTCATTGTTAAGAGCAAATATACTTTAGCAGACCAACTAACTGGAAAGAGAAAGCAGATACTGCTAATCGATAATACGATTAGGGACGTACCTGTAGTTGTAATCGACGTCGACACACCTTATTACACCGGACATGTTGAAGCGTTAGCCCTCGATGACGCTATTTACGATCTAATAATAGGGTATATACAAGGCGCGAGAAACGCAGAAAACCCTGATGGTTGAGTAAAAATGTCATACGCTAGCGAAACGGTCGAACACGAAAGTATGCCGTTGCCGGACGGTAAAGAAGAAAAGCATAAGATTGAAACACCACAAGAACAAAAAGGAAAGGTAGTTAAGGAAATCTCTCAGTTCGCTGAAGAATTAAACGAATTGTCTGCGGAAAGTGAAAGTTTACCCAAGTCCGTAAGCGAAAAAATGAGGAAAATAAAACTTGGAAGGGAAATTTGCAAGAGAAATAAAAAGCATTGAGATGACAGAGAATTGTCGGATGTCAGAGGACTAACTAGCTTTTCAAGAAAAGTAACAGAACTTGAGCGTCAAATTCAAGAGCTTGAAGAGTCGAGGATTTCATTTGGCAGATACACTCAGGACAACTTAGAGAATCTTTATTAGGTGAATTACTTCCAATTGTGAGGAAATTCAGACATATTGTTGAGATAGCTAGAACTAAAAAGAAGTTATACAAATCTTAAACTGAATCAGATGAAGCCAGGAGTGAAGTTTCAGCAACTCTGTGCCACAGCTGAAATGTGCTGCAGTTGAAAAAACGAAAATGCGAGGGAGGAGATCGTTCTGTTACATAGCAATTATGAAGTAAGAATTACAATCAGATTAGAAATGAATTCAAGTATCTCAATCAGTTATAAAGAAATTGGGAAAGGAGAAACTTAATTGACTAAGCCTTATATGAAAGTTAATTGAAGACGTGGTTTGAAAAAGAAGGCTTCTTGAGTGGAATGTATATTAACGTTGTAAATTATTTTGAGAAAGTATCTAAGAATTAGTCTGCACATTCTAACAAGTTATAATATGGTCCATCTAGAAAAGCTCAATAAGTAATGAATCAGGTAGACGGAGTTTTGAAGTAATGAGGCATCAGCTGAGGATTCAGGATTAATTCTGCTAAATGATATTAAAAATGCCATCTGAAGAAACGCTGAAAATTATTCATGAATCTATGGTAAGTATCTAAGCGATTAGTCCTTAGATGGAGTCAAGAGGGTGAAGAAATTTAAATCCAGGAAAAAACTGAAAAGAAAGAAGATCCTTTGAACAACTAGCTTAAAAGGATGAAATAAGGCAAATTAGCTTTTATTGCTTGACAAGGAAAAGAATTTTTACTGGAATCTTGATCTCAGAAAATAAGTTTAAAGAAAACTGGTCTAATCAAATAAGATGAGTTAGATGATTTAGTGTCAGAGAAAGTGAGCTGAAAGCAAATGGTCGCCATGAAGAAGCGAGAGAACTTTATAAGAATGAGGAATTGAAAGAAGAAAAGAAGAACTTGAGAGGAAGTTGGAGGAAGAAGCTAAAAGACGCAAAGATGAATTAGCAACTAAAGATGATGAAAAAAGATTAAAGTGGGAGAGCAATTAAAAACTTCTTTGGACAGAACATAGTCATTCCTCATTTTGGTATCTACTAATCATTATTGGCGTTCGTTGACTTTCCAGTGATGAGGGACGGTGTGCGTGAGTGAGAGCAAAAGGATACAGCACTATATAGTGTCAAGATAAGACAGTATTGAATAAGGAATCAAGAGTAAGGGATGGTTTGTCAATGTAAGGGTCTCTTGTAGTTGATGTTGTTAGTAGGAAGATAAAACGAATTATTAAAGGAAAATTTAGGAACAAGATACCTCGGTTGAAGGTACGAAGTCAAACGATAAAATGGATATTAAAAACCCGCAGATGTTTCATGTATGATAATGGTGCGGCAGCATATATTTAGATAGGGGATGTAAATTGCTAGAAAAAGACTCTTCCTACAGAATTAGATGAGATATATTGTAGGGGGTAGATTTGTAAACAAAAAGGACGGATTTGGAAAAAGTGTAAAGATTGATAGAAGAGTATAGTAGCATATATGGGAACAAGATTTATCACTCAAAGAGGGATGAGTAAAGGTACAACTGTAAAATACATATGTTAGAAAAAGTGGATTGTAGAGAAGCCTAGGACATAAGAAGGTGGAAACAATTAACGTTCGGAGGATATTATGGATGAGGAAAGGCCCGTGGTGTAATGTCCTTTCTAAAATGAGGGAAAGATGGTGTCGACGGGAGTTGTAATTGTGACAAATACACGTCAAGATTAATATGGGAACGAGCGAAACGGAGACGAGATTTATATGTTTGTGAAATAGTAATAATTATATTATGTGTACAGACACTAATAAAGTTTCTTGAAAAGACATTTCATTTAAAATTTATTCAATGAAAAATGGGAATTATTTTTTTTTTTTATATTAAGAGTGAAATTTTTTATGGGGGAAAGAAGTCGAAAGATGACTCGCTCTTCATATCTTGGATACTACTGGGGAAAGATAATACTAAGGTATTAATTTCCACGGGTTTTTTTTTTTTTTCTACATTCAAATTTACTCGTCTGAAGACTTTTTGATACATCAATCGTTAGAATATTTGATCAGGGAGGAAAATTAAGAAATAATAGATGACAATTGTGAAGAGCCTAGAAGAGGTATGGCAATATATTTGACTGCATTCGCATAAAGGTGAAATACAGCCGGATAGTAGAAAATAGCTGGATTACGGACTAGTGAATACCGGAGCTACTGGTGAATGGAAGAAAATTTGAACGATCTGATAAGTTGGTGCTTAGCTATATGAATTAATTTTGTCACCTATTCAGAAAATTAGATAACTCGATTTTTTAAGAGGTTCATTGTTGAGAGACAAGAACATTCTTTATCTTTGAGGTTCTGCAATAATGCAATTTTTGGGATTTAAACAGTTGATAAATCGTGAAGATATGAGGACGACGCATTTTGAAAGAAGTGAAATTATTGTTATGATACATGTAATTCTACTGGGGAGTTAGAAAGCAAAGAGGTAGAATATATGAGGTGAAAATCTGATCTAAAGGTACTTAGAGTATGTGGGAGATATATGTGTGTTTTCAGAAATCATTGGTAGAGGAATATCTACAGCGGTGTTTCGTAGACGAAGCAGCGAATTTAATTGAGAAATCTTTTAGCACTGGATGATCTGGCTATTTAGGAACACGGGAAAGATACACCAGAGAAATGATGAATATTACTCACATGCAATATGTATTTTGCGCTTTACACGGGAAAATCGGGGGGAATTGGCTGTCACTTTTATTTGAGGAATATGAGGTCTTGGATGAACGATATTTATGAAGATGATATTACGTTAATAGGTATATTTAAAAAGAATATAATTTAGTTGATAGCTGTGTCTAAATCGGCACTCGAATGTTTTATTGCAAGTTATATTATTACAAGTTTTATGCTGTCATTTCATCTCTAAAATACTATAACATTGTCACGATCATATCACGCATCTCTTTTTTGCTACTGAGATATTAAGTCTATTCTTCTCGTTACTTACGGCAGTAGCGGCAATGATTCTTCACGCTTAGACTCCCATACTATATGCGGGCTTCAGGAGAGCCTCGTGTCGATTTCCCGTTAGCCTTAGTTCCCTGGCATGATTTCTTTTTGTAAGATTACAGTGGGTATTTCAATATTAGTTTTCCCGGTTGGCCGTTCTCTTCTATTCTACGTCTTGTATATATTTTGTATCTCGTTCATATAGGTAGCACTATAGCGGGATGTAGTTGCGTTTCCTTGCAAAGGATAGGTCGAAGGGCTCCGACGCCGTGACGCGAACGAAAGGTAATTGGGCCTTCTGATATTACTTATACAGGAAAACTCCATGTCATGTATAGACACCAGTCAGTTGCTTCACTGATGGTTAAATAAGGAAGTACCCTTACAGTGGCGCTCTGCCGTAAGGGGTCTTAAAGACTGTTCAAGATTAATTTACATTGATGGGGTTTGCTTTGCGAGTAAAGTATCCGGGGTAGCTGAAGTAGATCGGGATCAACTTGTATTAGGGTAAGTTAGATTACGTCTTACTACCAGAGGTTATTTTTCATTTTCATTCTTATTTTTTTTTTTTATTATTTATTATTATTTTATTTTGTTATTTTTATTTATTTATTTACTTTCACTTTCCCTGTTTTTTCTGTTTCATTATATCCACAATGGCTACGTTAGTTTTCCGTTGGTTCTTTTGGCACTTTCATTTTCTTCCCATTTTCAAAATTCACAATATGACCCGTCATAGATATTATTTGTCTAGAAGGAGATGCATCCCTTCTTTCTTTCTCCACGTGCCGTGCCTCAGTCGCTTCTCACTCTCCATCCCTCTCACATCACCTTTACGTTCACCTTTTTTCCCTTCATTCCCCCTCTCACCTTCTATTACCCCCTAGGTCACTCCCCACGTTCTTCTCTTTCTCCTCTTTCATCTCGTTCCTCCGGTTCCCTTTTACCCTAGTTCCCGATTTACCTTCTTTCTTTCCCCCTCTCTTTTCTTTCCTCCTTTCGTTTCCCTTTCGTTTTTTCCTCGTTTTCCTTCCTGTGCGCATCCACTCTCTATCTATATCTATCTCTCTCTACTCTACTTTATATATACTATACTCTTCTTATTTACTCATCACTCTACTTCATATCTCTATTTATATCTCATACTATTTTATTTCGGTCCCTCTTCTGGTCTTACCTCTCCTTTTTCCTTTTTTTTTTCACTATCTCTACTATATGGCTCCTCCACTCATTCACTGTCCGCTATCTTCACCTTCCGACACTATTTTCCCTAATACGTTTTTTCACCTCACAACATTTATTGTTAATACTTGGGTTTTCCAATACCATCATCTCGCAGTACACCTTAACACACCAACCAATTACATATTAATAAACGGTAATCAACTTTCATTACAAAAAAGGGTTAAAATAATACTATAATAAAAAAACTAAAAACAAATTAACTCCTACAGAACCTCGCGACACCCAATACCAAGGTTACCGACTCCACAGATAGGTCCTACCTTTTCCCAAGAACCCAAACTTTCATCTTTGCTGTTACCTTTAATTCTTTATTAAAAAAAAAAAATAAATAAAACTGACGAAGTCGTAAAACTAAAATCTATATATTTTTGATCATGTCCGTTACCACATTAATTCATTCTTTTCAGATACTAGGGAAATATATTAATGAAAATTAAGAACTGACGTTTAAACAGGAAGGTATATATAATCTATATTATATATATTATATATATATATATATATTATATATATATATATATCTATATATATATATATATATTATATATATATATATATATATATTTATATATAGTAATATATAACATATCATAAATAAACATAAACATAAATAACATAAACTAACATAAGCACACACATTGTAAGAATCGAAGACATAAATAGTGGAATTTCTTGAGAACCTCACATCAATCGGGGTTTGGCTAAATGGCCTCAAAAAAGCTGGAATTCTGTTCAGGATTGCGTGAATTTTTTTCTTCTGCTCAGATACTCCCAGTTATATAAAGGGTTTATTTCGGGCCTGCATGAATATCTGTTCACATTTGGGGGTGGATCCGGTTCACCCTCTTTTGGGATAGAGTTGAAGCTGAAGGCTAAGAGGCTTATCACTGTACATACCTCTGCTCCCTTGACCCTCTTTTTCTGCGTCGTGACGTAGGTGCCCTATCTCCTTTTCTATAGGTATTACAACGGAGGTGCTCGAGAAAATTGCCTCTCGCATTCCTCCACCCCTGCGTCGCCCTCGTAACAAAGGAGGTGTCTTGTTCTCACATGAAAATTGTGTGGAATATTGAGACTCGAGATCATACTCGTCATGGTACTACCTTCTTTCCAGCCACATCTGTTTGTGGATACTCTTTGCTTCTTTTTATTTTCCCCGCTATATTCAATCTTCTCTATTTAAGTCCCGCGTCTGCGCCCACCTGAGGGAATTGCGTTAGGCAAGGGTGAGGGTGGGTTAAAATATAAAATTCATATTTATAAATATTAATTAATTTTTTAATATATTTAATGAAGTGTGATATTAATTTTAGTAATAGTATTGTGTATACTTATATAAATATCTTTTGTTAGATAGTTTATAATTATATCACATATAGGTAAGTAAAAGATAGTATCAGATCGAAGTTAAAAAAGGTTGGAAATGGAGTATAAAGTGTTGTGAGTCAACATAAAGTATCTTCATAATTTTGTAGAATCACATGTTACAATAAAAATAGAATCAAAAGCATTTTACACATATACTTCTTCTTGAGAATTCTTTGGTTGTAAGGTAACGTAACATTGATTCAAGTTGTATTTTATCTCTTTTTTAGGATTACGTCTTTCATATACATTCACACACATTCATCAGTGGTGGCGAAGGTTAAAAGTAGGCCACAAGACTTAATCTATTGGGGCGGCGGAAGACTTTTGAAAAAAATTCGACAAAGCGTGTTTCCTTCCTTAGATTATATTTATTTTACTAAAACGCTGAGTTTACCGCGTTTAGTTCTTACTCACCTCACCATTTTTTTTTTCCCCTTTTCCACTCCTCAAAAGGAGGTATTGATCTCTCATCCGGGTCCAAATCTCAGACCTCCATATTCCCTCAGCGCGGCCCTTTTTCTCCTCAGCACCCTCACAGGACCTACCACATCTTATTTTATTTATCTATAGCTTGGTGGTCTCTAGAATCATTTCACACCTCCCGCTCCATCTAGCTACCCCACCTTCACTTCCGTTGGGTTTTACCCCTCCCCATCGACCTTCCCTACACTCTCGCACGATTTTGTTTTCTTCCAAATGACTGTCAGCTGTAAGATCGACGGGCCGCACCACGCCACCTCTCCCATCTATTCCCCAGCCAAGCTGAAACTTCCCTACAGCCGCGAGCGTGTTGTGTATCGAGTGGTGCTTGTTACACTTACGTGGATTGGCTCTTGAATGCCTCGCATCTCGTGCATGACTTCGTTTACATTATAAAGTAATGCGATATCTATCAATCTACGTTCAGTCCATACCGTCCGTTCGCTTCCTCGTCTGTTCATGTCTTCTGGCTTTCATACTCCCTGCTAGGATATTGTCCTATCTCTAAAGTCTACAGGTCCAAATCATTAAGAGGGGTTCCTACGTTACTGTTTACGCTATAGTTAATATGCCTTTGTTTTGTTGGCAAAAGGTTCTCAGTGCGCGGAAGTGTTTTGTACAGTCTCCTTTTTTTTTGTATATATATCTCTCTAATACACTTATGATTCCTAAGTTTGGCTGATGTCACCTGCAGATCGCTAGTAGAGTTATGCGCTTCATTCCCCTTTTTATTCATAGTATCTTTCTTTATATACTTAGCCATTATAGTATTATCTTTTTCACGTGTATTACTTTGTATCCTTCCTTGCGTTGACTTAGTGTCCATTTGGATGAAATAGCTTGTGCCTTCATTATTATCAGTTTTTCCATTTCACCTTTTATATTTATATTTTTCACATCGTAAAATTTTTGATATTTCTTTATAATTATATACAATCATGACTTTTACTAGATTTATTATCTTAGTATCAGATTTTAATATTGCTAATTACTTACATGCTTGTATATATACGGTAGGTTTAGTTATATATTTATTATTATTATGTTTATTATTTTATATTACTTACCATTGTTTTTTGGTCCTTTATGCCTTTACCACTCCGACTACCCTCAGTCATGTATCAGTTTCTTCTCGTGATCCACTTCTCCTGCCCATCTCTGACCCCTCTCACTATATTCCTCCACCATAATTATTTTGAGACTTTTTTCTTTTTACTTTTTTTGTACTCACCCGACCCTTCACTATTCATTTCTGCACCGTGTTCCCCGGTTACTCGTATTCTATTTCCCCCACATCTTATATCATGGTGACTTTTTACCGCAGCCACTTTATTCCATCACTATTTTCGCATCTTCTACGCACGGCATATCTCTTATCAGTGTGGTTGCTCTCAGGACTGTTGCCACCCCAATATGGATCCCGACGCACTTTTTCACTTATCGTACTTAGATTCCACACCTAGTCTCTCTATGGGCGGAACGATCAGTAATGTTATCTCCACTCGGACTGTCAGTTCAGAGCCGCAGATTATTGTTTTACGCGCGCGACTACACTTTCCTGTCCGTTATCTTTTGTATGTATGTTGGGTTTACATTTTGCTTTTCTTTACGAATCTATTGTAGTTGTTATTCATTTATCGTTTTTTTTGTGTACTTACTTCTACGTTATACGTTTAATGTTGTTTCGTTCGTCGTAAGTCATTCTATTCTTTATTTTTCATATTTGTATATCTTTTGATATCTATTGTTCTCTTTTCCCTATGTCTTTTTTTTTCTTTTTTTCCTTTCTTTGTTTTTTTTGTTCTGTTTATGTGTCTACGTATTTCTTCTTTTTCGCTCTTAGTTTATTTTCTCACCCTAAGAGCATACAGCCGTTTTTTTATGTTATTTCTCAGCTTTGTGTGTTAGTTATGTTTTGTTGGTTGTCTTGTTTTTTGGTTTCTTTCTTTCTTTTATGTTTTTTTTTTTGTTTTTACTCTTTTTTTACTTAAGATAATAGGCTCTAATAAATGTAATGTATTGTGTATAATATTTATGTAGTTTTTTTTTTGTATCGTTATTAGTTTCATTGTTTGTAATTGTGTTTTGTTCTTTTGGCGTTGTAAGTATATTTTATGTGATTGACACTCATTTGGATAGACTTAGTTTGTTGTTTGTGTTGTCTGTGTTTTACGTAAATAAGAAATTTTTTTTAAGTTTTCTTTAACCTTTTATTTTAAATTTTAGCTAGGCGTTTTCTGTTGTTTAGTTTATTTCTTTTTTTTTTTTTTTGTTTTTTTTTTTTTTTTTTTTTTTGTCCTATTTTATGAGGACAATGTTTTAATTTTTTCTTTTTTCGCTTGTTTTAAATGTTCTGTATCTTTGGTTTGTGTTTCGATAATATACATCGGCATTGTTTGTTTGTTTATTGTAGTTTTTTTTCGCACTTGTTTTTTTTTTCTTGTCTATTTTTTTTTTTTTTGTTTTTTTGTTGTGTCGCCTATTTCCACCAGTCGTCTTTTTTTTCCATAGCCGCGACCAATTTCTTGGTATATGCTTCCCGGTCGCCCGTCTAATTTCCACTCGCTCCATTCCGTCCATCCTCGCATCGCAGCCACTACGCTCACGTGTATCCGTCCGCTCTTCCAGTGTCCGGTTCACACTGCGTCTCGAAGTTTTTTCAGCTTGCTCGTGTGCTAACTTGACCTCCCCCAAGACAGCACCATTCCACCTTATCCCTCTTCCGCGCCGTCAGCTTGCTTTCAATCTGGGTGGCCTTCGGTAGCCGTGTGTGCAGTGTGGTCCTACTTACATTTCAAGAGCACAGCTCTCATTATCCCTCTCACTCTCATTGTTCATCATTTTCTTTTTCACCTACACTCTATCATCATGCCTTAGAGTCACGTGCACACACCTACAGTCATACCTTTAGTAAATTCAGGGCATATTAACCTCATCTTATCTTATATTATTCTTAAGTGGATAATCTGTTATCCCTATGGAAGAATTACCTTTAGATTCTCTGTTCATAAGATAGTACTTCCTTCTGCAAGTCGTTAGGCTTATCCGTTAGAAAGTTTCTACAAGATTATTGTAACGCGTTATGTAAATTAACTTAGTTATTATAGGTCGCGTCGTTTAAGGACTTACCTCCCTTTGAGAGCACGTTTTACGAGTTATTGCGTGGTTGATGACGCCCTTTGTGGAATCCATTTTAGATGCGTACGATGCATGACAGCGGAACTAGTTTTAAAAAGGCCTGAACCTTACTGAGTTGGCCTAGATTGCGTCACAACGGCTTTATTTATTTATACTTCTTTTGTCTCGTTGTTCTAAGTGTTGTGAGCTTTTAGATTAGTAGGTTCGGCATGTATAGTGTTGGATTATGTCGACCAGAGGTGGCCTCCCTAGATTCGTGATGAGTTTCTTCGGCGGCGGGACAGTCTTGTGAGTGTGGTGTTTGTTTTCGCGTCGGATGCACGGCAAGGCGCCGGTGAGATGATTATTGATTATTTTGCAACAGGATTCGGCTCTATGTCTGACCCTCACTCCGCCGTGGTCCTTTGATTGTCATGCTTCTCTTGCCGTCATGTTCTCTTATATTTCTCTGTTATTGTCATAGATATCTTGTTGTCTTTTCTATATAGACCTTTTTGTATGCAGCCTTATTCTATCTCCTCCTTCGGTTCCGTCGATACAGGTTCCCACCTTTTTTTGTATTGATCTCTGCACTTTTTCTGATATAGTGTAATGAGTATGTAATCTATGAGTCTCTTTATTTTTATTCTCACTTTCTATACTTTCTCTTTCTACTTTACTTATATATCTATAGTTATCTATCTACGTTCATATTACTATATATTATATTTTTATATATATATATTCATATTCTGTCTTTATCTTTCACCACGGGTCCATCCTCTTCATACCATCCTCATATCTATACACTCACCACACCACTCCACCCATCTTCCCCGGTTCGCTCCTTTAATTCCACCACCACACCACACACCCACCCCCGCCACCGTCTACTTCTACCCCCCACCCCATACACCCCCCCATGCGGACCTCTTACCCTCCATCTGGCCCTACACCACCCATGGCTCAGCCCCTCCATCCGGCCTACTCATCCCCACCCCCCCCTTAACCGACCCTCCCTTACATACACCCCTGCTCCACTACCTCCAGTCTACCCCTATGCCCTTAATGGCCCACACGCACACGCCGCTTTGGCTATTGTCATTCCACACACACCACTACCTCGCTTTTTACTACCCACTCCCCCTCCATGGGCCTACGGCTCCACTCTACTACACACACCAAGCACACATACCTCGGACCATACCATCCACCTTTCTAATACCCACCCGTAGTCCCCCCTCCCATCACCCCTCTATATTCTATAGTAATCCATATTCTACTTCTATCTTACTATCTTACTATCTTACTATCTTACATCTAACTATCTATCTATTCTCTATCTATCTATCTATATATATCCCTTTTTCTTCCTTAACCTGGCTCATGTCTCAGTAGTCATCCCGAGCGGTTTTGGTACGCTCACTCCGCGGCCTGACTTCCCACTTGGCTGCGTCGAAGGTCCTTGGGCGGCATGTTATTACACTTCACCAGGACACCGGGCTGGCCCAATTACCATTCCCCACCCCCATTCGCCATCTATTTGCAGTTCTGCCCCACTCTATATGCCAAGATGACGGGATGACGCACACGGAAGCCAACCATCCAGAGTGTCTGATCTATCATCCATTTATTTTACACTCACTGTACGGAACTTATTACACTACATTCCTACCCTTCAACAGCAGTAACACTCAGTCCTCACACTCACGCGGTGTTTACTCCCGAGGGGGCTTAAGTATGCTTTTGGTTTTACTTCTTTACTGCTTTATCAAATGTTTTACACCTGCTTCCACCTCCTGTTTTACTGTTTCCCTCATCTGTTTTTTCCTGTCCTTTAACCTCCCCTCTTCACATTTACCTTCAACATCGTTCCCCGCAGTCCATCACGTCCATCATCAGAGGTGTTCCCTCACTCTCAGAGAGATTCGCGATGCTTTCCTTCTACATACTTGCTTGAATAGCTTTTTCACTCATGTTTTACTGCTTTAAACTCATCTGTTTTTACTGCTTTAACTTTCTGTTTAAACTGGCTTTAAACTTTCTGTCTTACTGTTTTTAACTTTCTGGCTTTATCTGCTTTACAATCAATGTTTTAAACTGCTTTCTACTCATATGTATTTAAAAACTGTTTTAAACTCACTAATATTTCATTACATTGACATACTTATAAGCAGTAAATCAGTAAATTCAACTAAATTGTTACCTAACACAAAGGGGGGATTAGTAATGCTTTTTGTTTTACTGCTTTAACTGCTTTAAACTCTGTTTATCTTTAATCAATGTTTTAGCTGCTTTACTTTCTGCTTTTAACCCTGCTTTAACTTTTGGCTTTACATGTTTTAACTTTCTGCTTTACTGCTTTAACTGCTTTAACTATTAACATGTACATGTTTTTTAATTTTTGTTTTAATCTTTTTATTTCTTTTTATTATTTTTTTTATTTAATTTTCTTATTACTGAAAATTATTTTTCATTATGTTATGTTTAAAGTTTTATTATACTTAGTTTTATTTACTTAATGCCTATTGTTATTATTATCTTAGAGAATGAATTTAAACATATGCGCACACCACACACACACACACACACACACACACCACACACACACACACAGACCACAACCGTTAGTCACTTACCTTATACGAAACATTCAACTATGACATCTTATAAACATTCACTATGACACTCTACATTTACCCATAGACACTTACATTTAACAACTTTACAGATGGCGGTGACGACACACACACTTACACTTAATATACACACATTCATATGCCACTTAATCACACATTCACTATGACACTTACATTTATCATAGACGATTACAGTTTACACTTACTCACACATCAGATTTACTTACACTCATCACAGATTCTTAACACGCCCACAGATTTTACTTACACACAGATTTTACTTACACTCACATACACACAGATTTACTTACAACCAGATTACTTACACTGCACACGATTTACACCACACACACCACAACACACCCACAGCACATCACATATAACGTATAATTTTATTAAAAATTTTATGTTTTTAAATTTAAAAACTTATATTTATATTATTTCAATATATACTAAAATTATTTCAAAGTTTCTTAAAACTTCTATAATAAATAATCATTATCTTTTGAACAAGAATTTATTATTAACTGTGTTTATACTTTTTTTGTTTATAAATCTTTTATAATTAATTTTAATTTAACTTTTACTAAATTTTATGAAATTTTATTAAAAACATATATTTTACGTACTTAAGATAAATCATGGCCAGCCCTTTAGAACCTTCCATCCGGCCATGCGCTATTGCTTCATTGACTTACTGCTTTACATCATCTTAGCATGTATATAGTATAATAACATTAAGTTTCTTCTCTGCTAATACATGTATTTTATTAAATCATTCTAAGTTTTTTATTTAAATAACAATTATCTTCACTATTAGTTTATTCGCTCGAGTTTAACTAAAAATATTTCAACGTTTTTAAATTATAGGTTTTCTTTTATTATTATTATTATTATTTATGTACATTGACAATCCATACGAGAAAACACAACTACCTCACTCTTCCAGATACGAAAACTGACCTCTCTCGTAAAGATTGCGTGAATAATACTTTAGGTCTAATTTTTAGGATAATCCTTTGTAACCCGGAGCGAATTAAGCTAATTCTCAGGTCAAATATTATTTCAATACGGACTTTTTTCTGTAATGTTGGTGCCATATACTACGTTTAGGACCTAAATTTTAGGCTAAATTTTAGGATAAGCCTTTTGTAGACCGGGTAATTTAATCCTAATAACGAGGTAAAAGGTAATTTCTCCGTATAGACAAGATCATTGTTATTATTTTTTATAAATTATATTTCAATGAAACAGTATGCTGGATCGGTTAAGAAATATTGCTCTCACTTCAAAAAGGATAATGTTTTCCTAAATATGATTGGTCCGGGGTAATCCTTATCTCTAAATGACCTCGAATGTGATTGGTCGAGAATTAATTTTATCGTCTTTGAAAATTTAACTTTGTTCTTCAACATATATATATATATGGTGTGTGTTTTTATTATTTTATAGACCCCAAACTCATTTTAAAAATCATAGTCATTTTAGCTGTTAAGCGGGGCACAAGTTATCTGATTGTATTAAATAGTTTTTATTTTTTTCTATTTATATATATTATTAATAAATACTTACAATTGAGGAATAATTATTATTTCACTAGAATATGATAGATAATTTAATTCACTAGTTCTAAGCTAACACAGGGCTCAGCCAATGAGCCCACCCCGCAAAGGCAGTCAACCCGCACCGCTGTGCGTCCGCCGCGGTTCCCGCCGCGCGTGCGCCCGAGGCGCAAACCGCCGCGTTTCTACCGCCACCCCGCCGTGGAGCCCGTCGCATTTCCCGCCGCCGCGTGCGCCCACGGCGCTTATTATTTAGAACACACATACACCAACACGCACCCATACAACACAACAAGACACACACACACATCGCCTCACTTACACATATACGTATAATTTATTAAAACGATTTTAATTTTATTTTATTATTATACTTAGTGGTTTTTTTTACTTCTGCCTATTGTTATTATCTATTTAGAACATACTGCACACACACCAATCACACCTAAACACACACTATACACTACACATACACACACCACGCACACCACACATACACACACACACATACGCTCCCTCTCGATATTTTGATGCCTCAACTTGATGCCTCAGCTTTGATGCTCAAGCTTTGATGTCTCAGTTTTGATGCTCTCAATTGTTGAATGCTCAGCTTTTGCCCTCCGCTTTGATGGCCTCAACTTTAATACTTAGCTTTGGTATCTTCAAGCTTTAGCTGGTTCATCTTGATGACTTCATCTTTGATGGCGTCATTTTGATACCACCTATATTGATGAGTCAACTTTAAGCAGTTACACTTACCATAAACACTTACACTTACACTTATACCCACATACACTATATTTCTTATTCACACATACGCACATACACATAGACAACTTACGTCTACCCATAGACACTTACACTCACACCGCCACCAGCAATATATATATATATATATATATATATATATATATATATATTATATTATATATATATTATATATTATAATATATATATATATATATATTATATATATATTGTGTGTGCGGGTGAGTGTAAGTGGTCTATGGGTGGAACGTAAGTGTCTATGTGTATGTGCGTATGTGTGAATAAGAGATATAGTGTATGTGTGTATAAGTGTAAGTTTAAGTGTCTATGGTAAGTGTAACTGCTTATAAGCTGAATCATCAATATAGGTGGTATCAAGATGACGCCATATCAAAGATGAGTCATCACAGATGAACCATTAAAGCTGAGGTACCAAAGCTTAAGTTATCAAAGGTGAGGCATCAAAGCGGGGGCAAAAGCTGGGCATCAAAGTTGAGGCTCAAAGTTGAGGCATCAAAGTTGAGGGATCAAAAGCTGAGGCATCAAAGTTTGGGCATCAAAATATCTAATGTGAGGTGCAATCGAGCTAAAGTTTGTGTATGTGTGTGTTGTGTGTGTGGTGTGTGTGTTGTGTGTGTATGTGTGTAGTATGTGTGTGTGTGTGTTGTGTGTGTGTGTGTGTGTGTTCTAAATAATAATAACAATAGGCTGAAGTAAATATACACTAAGTATTATATAATAATAAAATAAAATGTTTTAATAATTATACGTTATATGTGTAAGTGAGTGTGTGTGTGTGTGTGTGGTGTGGTGTTATGTGTGGGTGTGTGTGTGTAGTTGTGTTTGTGTAATAAGCGCCTGTGGGCGCACGCGGCGGGGGGACGCGGAAATATTGCGCTGCGGGCGCACGCGGGCGGGCGGGTAACGGGAATATTGGCCTGCGGGCGCACGCGGCGGGGCGGGGAATATTGCGCCTCGCACATGCCGGTGCGGGGTTGACTGCCTTTTCGCGGAGGGGCTCATGCTGAACCCTGGTGGTTAGCTTATGAACTAGTGAATTAATAATTATTCTGCTTCACGTGAAATTAATAATTATTCTCAATGTAAGTATTTATTATAAATATGAATTTATACACTTAGTAAAATAAAACACTTTTAATAATCAAATCATAAATTTGTGCACCGCTTAATTCACTAAATTATAGTAGATCACGTGAAGTTTGGGTCTAAAAGATAATAAAAACACACCTGCTTCAAAGTAACAAGTTGAAAAACATACCTTAAAACCAAAAAGACGATAAATTAATTCTCGCCAATCATCATACGAGTCTAGAGATAAGGATTACTCGGACCAATCAAGTAAGGAAAACATTTCCTTTTTCCCTGCTTAAAGGATCTTACCGATCAGGCATGTTTCAGTTGGAAATTTTTTTCATAAAAATAATTACCAATGATTCTTGTCTATACGGGAATTACTTTTGACCTGGCTATTCGGATTAAATTAGCCG
>JABUQX010061970.1:0-5000 GCA_015478945.1 Trachelipus rathkii
AAAGAGAGGATAGACTACACTAATTCATATAGACTAGATGCGTACATTAGTTAAGATTCCTTAGCGAGTGTTGGAGTTTACCCTCTGTTCTTCAGGACTTATTTCAATATCTTCGTCTGAGTTTTGAGATTAATTACAGATATTTTATTGAAATCATATATAGATTATATATTAATATATATGATTAAATTTATTATATAAGAATATATAGTATCCAAATATTATTACGAATCTATATCTAGCGGTATATAAATTAAAAACTAAATAAATAAATCGAGCCTTTTCGATTTTGACCTTGTAGGATTAAGTTGATATCGCTTGTGCTGTGCAAACTTAAATTAAATTTATTACTAAAGATTTATTTATTATATATATTATTACTTTATTTAATAAATATTAAATATTTATGTATAATTAAATACATATATTAAATTAATTACTCCTGAAAATTGCCTTTGGAGCTCTCCTTTCCTAAAACCGCATCATTGAAACTTTCCTTTTACAAATTTTACAAGACAAAGCAGGTAAATAATATATGGCAAAATTTTTAAGGAAACTATTCAAAAAGGAATTATTCCAAAAACGGTAAGATTTTTTTATATTCTACCTCATGACTGTGATAAATGAATTCAAACTATAACCTAGGGTTTTGAAGTAGGCAACTAATTATTGGAAATATATTTATTATGTACTTAAAAATTTAGCCGGATACATAAACTAGGGATTATTTCTCTTTTCTATCCTCTCTTAGGGGAAATTTATGATGACATTAACATAAAAAAATAGCAAGCCATAGGAAATTTATTTATTTCAGTAGCATGAAAAATGCGATATTTATGCCTATCACCTCTTATTTACAATATAAAAGTTTATAATTCTGCCCTCTTTATTTAGTAACTATATCTACATCGAATATATACAGTGTATACATGTTTATATTGTTATTCGGCATCAAACGCTACGAATTAACTTGTTAATATATATGCAGAAAATAAGCCAATAAAGTCTTATTTCACGTCATTCCAATTAATTATCATTTATATACAATAATATATGAACATTATTAATAAGTCATTTATATATATCACACGCTACTATTTATAGACATTGTATAACTATAAAGATAGATACCTTCAAAACTAAATCTAATATCATTTAGCATAGTTTTTTTTTATCAATCTGTATATTATATATATACTATATTGGGAAAGTTCTATATTGAATCGGTGTCGTTCAGAGCCATGCCAACCTGAGGCTGGACGTGTGCCACTATGAACTGAGCTTTTGGGTGGACTCATGGCTTAGAAAGCCATCACCCAAGCCAGTCAAGCCATCCGCTGTGACTGGCTGAACAAATGTATGAACGAACACGGAACGTGATATATATATATATATATATATACCAATAATTATAATTAATTTATATATTTATAATATATATATATATATATATATATAAATATTTATATTATATAATATATATATATATATATATAATATAATATAATATTAATAATATATATAATATATTAATATAATATAACTATATTATTAATATAATATATATATTAATATATATATATTATATATATATATAAATATTATCCATCAATACTTTAACATACGCAGTTGTTTATCGATCGGAGAACGTTCAGTTATACTGCACTCAATAACCCACGTCCAGTATGAACGTCACGCATTAAATTTCACTATATACTACATACAGACGAGTAAGCTCAACTGTATTAAATATATATATAAATGACCTATATATATATTATATATATATATATATATAATATATTAATAATGCTTATATATATATATATATAATATATATTATTATATATTTAATATAATATAATAATATAAGATATTATAATTTATATATATATATAATATATTATATAATATATTATATTATATATATATATTAATATATATAATATTTATTATAATATACAAGGTTACCCGGTTAGCAGGATTATTTTTTCGGTGGGGAGTGTGGGGACTGCGATTTATTCTCGACAAGTGGTTATTACAATTTCAAAATGAAATGATTAAATATAGTTATAATATATTATATATATATTAATTAATATTAATATGAGCATAGATTATTACTTATTATGTGTGCCAGTTAGTTAGAATTGGCTTAACTTATAGGCTTACATCTCATATACATTATATAGGCTTAGTAATTACTTTAGATTATTAATTCATATATTGTTCTACTGATGACATCTCAATCATATATAGCCAATTATATATTAACGTCATCATACACGTCGCAGAATATAGTTAATTATATATTAATATATAGAAATAATAATATTATTAAATATTATATAAATATATAAAATTTTATATATTAAAAATATATTATATATATATTATTATAATATATATATAAGTTATATATATTAAATATTAATTATATATAATTAATATATATTAATATATTTTATATATATATATATAAATATATAATATATTTATATATATATATAATATAATATATATTATATAATATATATATATATATTATATTTATATATTATATATATATTATATATATATATATATAATATATATTGCGGACCTTATAACGTTAATATACGTCATTAATAGGAAGTGAGAGCGATACGTTTCTTCTGGAGCTTGAGAATATTTTTGGAAAAATATTTGGCAGAGTTAATACGACAATAGGCGACATGAAAATGGGAGGATATCGCGTTCTCTCAGACGAGCTTAATATTTGCAAGTGTTAATATATGATCTGACTTTTTAGGTTCACAAAGGACGCTCTCACATATTATGAAGGTCGAATAAGAGGGTTTTTCTTAAACTGTGAGGTTTGGTTATGGGTTGAAACAAGTGTCAAAGTGAAGGGTCTAGGGCTAAGTAGATCACTTTCAGAGATGTATACATATTAGATTCACCTAACTTAACAACTATCACTGTTTATCACCTAACATTAATAGATGAGTCCAAAATAAAGTCACCGGATTCACACATAATTTTATTTCTCGGGTTTGAAAACTCTCAATTCTCTCTCTATAATACATTCCGATTAATTGAATACTCGTGAGAGACCAGTTATTATCCAAAATAGTTTTCTATCTTCATGAAGATCCATCTGTGCGGCGTGGTATAGAGACTTTGCATTTTATGTATCTCTTTTATAGCGAGTAAGAGATTAGCCTTTACATACTACAATGTCGTATTAATAAGTGATAACATATGATTGGCACTTTTCTGGTCTAAATATTTTTATTTTTATTTGGTTTTTTTTTGGGAAGATAACATAGGTTATATATATATTATTTTTGGTAAAAAAATATGATATAGATGGTATTCAGCGAGTAGAAATCTGAATCGTATATATAATACTATAATACACGAAAAGTAAATCAATCATCAATTAAATCGAATAAATACTGAGAATGCTGAAATTAATGATTCGGGAATCTGATGTAGCACATTACAAACGAATGTTACTGAAACTCTCGTATTCGCGTATTGGTAATTGTTATTTTCAATACATAAGCTGTCGCATACATATTTTAGTACTATGAGAGTGAATGATCATTATGGCATCTATCTTAAAGCTGTCCTGAGCTGCCGACGAGCTCGCACTTCCGGTTCTAATCTTCGGTTCAGAGAGACATTTGTCACAGACCATGCTCGGATCTCAACGTCAATGGTATTTAGTATGCAACCTGGAGAGGACAATGTCCAACCATTGTCAACGCACTTCCTGTGCTAAAGTTTTCGAGACTAAAGGCGCTGATCAGATTATAAGCCAAAAGTCAATATATTCACCTTATTAATAAACGTATAATGTTATATTATAATAATAAATTATATCAATATACTGGATTTAGAATTTTATAATAAACGTAGTAGCTTTCTGATGATAAATTATCACTATAATAATTCAGGCCATTCTTTTATTCCTTCCAATTACTGACAAGTATTGTAGCTCTAAGAAAGTCTCTAAAAAAGAAAAACTCAGCTTCATGCGTTCAACAACCATTGGTCTTATATATAGTGATATCTATATATATATATATATATATATATATTATCACACTGGATATATGTATATCTGATTATTACCTTGTCAATATTGCGTATGGTCTATCACACTCCTTCTACCATATATTCGTGGTTCACTCTAGAAACTCTTTTCATTTTGTTACTTTCTTAGACAGCGTTTTGAATCGCTTTTCGCCGCGTAGACTCCGATCGATAACAAAAGTGCCCTATTTGCGAGATTGTAATTGGAGAGTTGCCGTTGAAAAACCATTAGTCAGAGACCATAATTGCATCTTGAATGTGATGGTTGATCTGTGCGTATGCAAAAGAAAGGTTCACAATCTACAACACTCAAGAATTGTACTTCAGTCGGATTATATGGTAGATAGGAACTTCAGGACCTAGTAATCGTAAAGTGAGTCAGATGCTGTCTAGGCAACAAAAGCTAACGTAACCTAGATAGTATCGACTATATTATTAACAGTACAATTAGAGCACTATATCTCTCCGTATGGAGAGTTCTCTCGCACATACTAACACTAATATCAAGGAAGAGAGGCTATCTACCATATCAGCACTTTATATTTATTTACCGAGTCATATTTACAGCCTGATTTAAATTTTTTATTCATGAAAGTTTTTAAGCACAATTATTTCCAGCATTAAACTCTGAAAAAAACAACTATTCTCGCAATATTGATCATATTAGTATTGAGTAATATCATATAACCTAGGAAAAATGAAATAAAAATATATCCTCACTACACTACTATAATAGTATAAATATGAAAGTATTACACTATATATATATTATCACATCGACTATAACCAATCGCGTATATACTATATATACCTTACCACAAAGTGAAACTTAGTTATTACTGTTTATGTGGAGATATTATTATCCGTGTTGTTTCATACACAAGCTTATTAATATACTTTAGAAACGAGATAACGTT
>JABUQX010061970.1:12500-18864 GCA_015478945.1 Trachelipus rathkii
GAATTTTTTTTTTAATGGTAGGTGAACTTAATAAAACTGTTTACGGATTGAAGTTTATTTTAAATAACTGCATACACAAAGTGACGAAATATTTAACTTGTTTCCTAATATAATTACGTGATTACTGAGTAAAAAAACTTTATGCCTTTTATTAATTAGTGAAGATCTAAGTAAGGTTCCCTGATATAGAAATTGAAATGTGTTACATCATTTCTCATCTTAAACATAAAAGCGTTTTTCTAACTCATACTAAAAATTTAATTACATCTTTCATATCCTTTATTTTATAAAACCGTCTAATCTAATATTATTCTATAATTTGAATAAGATGTTTTACAAAATTAGCCTACCTATATTAACTGAGAATTATATGTATTACATCGTGAGGAGAGAAGCTGTAAAGGAGTACCTAGTTTTTTTTGGGCAATTTCTTCAAATTAGGTTATTCAAATAGTTATATTAGCATGTGATGGGAATATATGATTAGTCATTTTCATCACATTAGTTAAATGTAATGATTTATACTTGGAATACGATCTGGGCGTACAAAAGCCTAAATAAGGATTTATTTATTATAGAGCAATTAACCTATATATAAATTTTTTTTCTCATCATATGAGTGCACCATTTACAGTGAAGTTGCAAAATCTTCATGAGATAATCACTAAGTATACCTATAAATATGAAAATCAATATACCTTTTTTCAATGTTTCTATCACCGCAAATATAATTTATTTTATACCTAATTTTATCATTTTCTTATTTTTCAGATTAATTTTAATGTATTTATGTATTTGAGTCAAATATAAATCATATATAGACAAGGAATATCTCTGCGTATCAGAACTATATATCAAACGAACTGCATATATACGCAGTGTTAAAAATGTTTTTCATAAATTAGGCAATATGTCTGGAGAGACGAGCCTGAAATACAGTGCATATTAATAATGTTGTCTGTTGTTGAGTGACTTCAGTATCTCGATTGCCGGATATACGGTGTAGAAACCATAGTTTTTTTTTCAATATTCGAGTAATTCACTCACTCATTATATGAGAGGGATACTCGTAGCACGTAAGGGGACATATGAGATAAGGGGTGAGAGCAATTCCCCGTCGT
The DNA here is from genome assembly GCA_015478945.1 of Trachelipus rathkii. Taxonomy (NCBI): domain Eukaryota; kingdom Metazoa; phylum Arthropoda; class Malacostraca; order Isopoda; family Trachelipodidae; genus Trachelipus; species Trachelipus rathkii. The sequence continues at coordinate 13,622 of JABUQX010061970.1, forward strand.
CCACCGGGAGTAGCCGAGAGACCCTACCTGACTACTCCATGCCATCTATTTGAGCGTGATATTAACCTAATTATGATTGGCAACAATTCTCTCAATCTCCGAATATGAAAACAAAATCATAAAATTCCCTGCATTATAAAAAAAATTACACTATGGTATAACTTTAACTAAAGGAATACATAGGTAAAGCTCACGCGACAAATTAAAGATAAAGGAGAGTCGGGGTCCTCTCGGCCTCCCGGTGAACGACGGAATGAGAGTACTTACAATCCTCCCCTTATGTTCCCCAGTTACGTGAGCTTCGAGCCCCGAGTTAAATGGGGAAAATAAAAAACAAGGAAACTTTCCTAAATATTGGGCTCAGAATGTAAGTAATATGGATACAGTCACAAAAGGAACAAAAACACACAAGGATGAAAAATCGGATCACGCATGAAATATTTTTTTTGGTTATACATAAGAGTTTTAATTTTTTATATAACTTCTTTTTATATTTCTTATAAGGACAATAGATCTACTACTCTATGAAGAAGAGTGAAGGTCCATAAGATGACAGAGGCTTACCATATTTTATATGTATAGGATGACTATACCATCAACTAATATATAACGATGATACACATTTTAACTCTCGAAGCTGAGCAGGCATTTACTCACCGGAATAAGATTTGATAATTTATTTTGGTCAACTACAATATAGCAGCGAAAGTCTTCTTTCAAGTGCACTCTAACATGTGTGGTATGCAATGCATTTTTATTTTATATTATTCACTAGTTATTAATAATTTTCCAACCTTTAATACCCTAGGTGTCATAATATGACGTCAATTTTTATGTCACATCTAAATGATACTACAAGAAAATAGACAATATTCGTATCTAACTCTTAAACGTAAAAAATATGAAATACCTCGCCAGTATCAAGGTAACTGGACCCTTCTGAAACTGATAGGGTGGTGTATTATATCTATTTTTACGTGAGTTCATTAGATGAGCAATCTCAATATAGTATAGGTTAAATAATATATATATATATATATATTATAATATAATATATTAATATATTAATATATATATTAATATTATAGTTATATAATTTTATTTTATTAATTATTATTTTTTAGTTTAACCTTGCAAGTAAAAAGAATAATAACGAAAATATAGGCTTTTTCCATCTAATAATCGTTTTTGAGAAATGTTTATGATATATTATTCAATATATAATAGCTAAGGCTTCGAGTAGTGCGAGTAGCAGTAAACAAAATCCTTAGCATACTACATTATATTATTTGTATTATATAATGTGGGATAAATCTTTGATTCTTTTATTTAGTATTATTAGTCGAATAAAATAGTTATGATACTTATATTTAAATTTTTTATAATATACACTAAATAAACATAAAGTGATTAGTGCGAGCATTTTAATATAATATATGTTAAATATAAAATTGCGGAATAATCTCTATAGTAGGTATTTGAGATAAATAAATATAAAACTATAAATTATATAACTTCTATATCACAAACAACTATCTAGAATGGTAAATAAAATAAAAGAAAATTCAGTTATATGTTAGCATAACTATATAGTTTACTAAATTTAAGGTTATTATACATATTATTTTTCTAAATAAAACATATATATACCGTTTAATTTTAATTAGATGTAGATTATTAGTAATTATTTATTAATTCTGTGGCTTATTGGTCTTTAATACCACATCCCTGTCAAAGTTTCATAGAAAACGAATTAGATATTAGCAAAGTTACTGTCGTTGACTGGAGCAATTATTTGCGAGAGGTATGTTTTAGATTCGTATATACTAATTCAAAAACTATTGGAGGTGTGGGGAAAACCGTTGAAATTGACGAAGCAAAAATAGGAAAAAGTAAGTATAACAAAGGAAGAGAAATTAAAGGTAGTTGGATATTTGGCGGCATTGAAAGAGAAAGTAGAGAAACATTTATTGTGACAGTAGGTAATCGAAGCCGCGATACTCTACTTCCTTTAATAAAAAAATACATTGCACCAGGCACAACAATAATTAGCGATTGTTGGAAAGCCTATAACTGTTTAGAATCTGAAGGATTTCAACACCTTACAGTAAATCTCAGTATTAATTTTGTTGACCCAGAAACGGGTGCAAATACGCAACAAATAGAAATGTTTGGGCGGGAAGTGAGGGCCGGCCGTGCCCTAGATATGGCAATGCGAAAGCAGCATTTTAGATTGCCACAGGTGGTAGAGTGGTCAGCAGAAAGTTTCTGTGTTAAACAAGAAATTTCCCAAACATAAAGAGAGAATCCACAACATTTGGACGGCGAGGCGATCAGTAAAATATATGATCCAACAAAATAACAAGGTAAGTTATCAAAAAACTTTGCTATTTTTTATATTTTTCGTTTCGTTCAATAATCGAATCCTTGAACAGCGTGGAAGCTGAAAAAATCAAATCCAAATATACAGTCAATATGATCTTTACCATTTTATCGATCAGCTCCTGATAAGTGATCGATATCGATATACTGATACCACATTTTTACAAATGTTTATTCAAATGTGATTGTACAAAATAAAGGCAAAAAGTTGTTTTTTGTAGCGTTATTTCTAAATTATTTTTATTAAAAATATACTTTACAACGAATACCGATTTCAGTCGATGTAAGGACATTCCCTACGAGAATTCCCGCATACTAATCAAGTTTCCAATTAGATATGGGAGAGTTTTAAATGCAGCATGAGGATCAAAGTAAAAGTTTATTCACGCTGCAGCTATAAAGTTATTACCCAATATTGTTCATTAATGTCAATTATCGATATAATGTTTATAGATTATCAACGGACTTTTTATTAAAAAATCGTACGTAAAAAATTTAAATGATTTAAATTAAAAAAACAAATAATTGATCTATAGATATGATATATTATAATATATATATATATCATCTGATGATATACTCTCATTATTATTATTATGTATTATATATAATATTATATATATATATATATATATATATATAAATAAATTGTACCATCACCGTCAAGACAGTATTATATGCAAGGCTCACGCATGAATGTCATACTCAATCCGCGATTTGCGCATTACGTATACTGTGACGTCATGACAATTATTATAATATTATAGTATATTATATATATAAATTATATATATATATAATATATATATATAATATATTGATATAGGTATTATATATATATATGATAGTCACCCTAGGCACGTAAGGCTGACCGGGTTAACAGAAGGGGGGTGTTTTCCATACCCCGTAGGGGAGGGTCCCAGAATCCCCCCCTCGTTAGGTATTTTGTGTTGGCGGGGGTTCCTGCTGCCCCCCTCCTGGGTATCGAAAACGTCCCCTTCTGTTCCCTGTCAGCTCGGAGCCCCCTATTGGGCAGTGATATATATATATATCAGTGGCGACTCCCGTAACTTCTTTTGTACTACTCGTGTCTCTCTCTCTCTCTCGTCTCTCTCTGATATATATATATATATATATATAACTAAGTATATATATATATATATATATAATAGTATTAATATATATATATATTTATGATATATTATATATATATATTATATATATATAGTTTTACAGTTTGTCAGCCGCCAACTCACAGGACAGAGCCCTATTCAAGAGGGGGTGTTGCACACATCAGTTATTCATCAAATAACGCAAAACTAGCGCAAATGAGCACAGACCCAGGCTTTAAAAAAGAGAGGAAGATTAAATTCAGCAGGAAACACAGAAAGATGGAAAGAGAATTCTACAGATCAGAGGTGGCAGGAAAGAAGGAAGCACCGCAAGGCGATATTAAGCCTGAGTTTACCACGATAGTCACACAAAACTCATGGCGGCGCGACACAGGCACCGCCTTGTGCTTACAGAGGGCTCGTAACAGGTGGTGGTCACCGCGAGTGGATAAGGTACCGGCCTCGAGCACGCTGCCGGCTGCGGTAGACGCTACTGAGAAACAAGAGATAGAAGCATCCAACATCGCGCCGCATAAGATAGGGGGGCAAGAGAAACTGGAAAATGCAGAACAGTTTATACGAAGGCCTTTTGGCCGCTTTGACTCGGACCGCCTAATCCAAAAGCCAGGGTTGAATACATGAGCCCCCGCCCGAGATATGAGAGCAGTAACTACATAACACAAGGCGAATGAAGCCCTTGTATAGCTTGGAGCAAACTGAGAAGAGCGAAAAAAAGTCTCGCAGTCCAGTCTACAGAACTCCCAGTTTCTTTGCAGCCGCCCCTAGAAGCCGTTGTGATGTGAGGTTTCCAAGACATTTTTTTTGTTTATGTTAAGGCCAAGGATGTTTATGATTGTAAACAGGAGAGACGAGAGAACACGTCGAAAGAGATAGGAAAGTTTTAGAGACAGGTGTCTTTGAGAGGGAGATTGTAGAAGTTGGGTTTTTAAAGAATTGAAAATTTCACAAGGTTCTGACGCCTTTGACTTGACACTATCCAACAGCTGGATGAAACCAGAGCCCCAACCTCCAGATATGAAAGGCAATTCTAGACGTAGAAGAGGGAGCATATTTGAAATGAGTTGAAGTATGAACGGTCGAGTCATTGGCATGTTAGTAGATAGAGTTATATGAGCAGCTGAGAAGATCAGTAATGAAAAGTAGGAGATAAAGATATAACCCAGAGGAGCACCATTATTGACAGGGAAGAAGAAGAAGTCGCCCCATCAACAGCCGATATTGAGCTATTTGAAAGATTGCTAGACATAAGTAAGCAAAGAGAATAAGGAAACCCAAAGGAAGGGAGTTTAGAAGGCAGTGACGCATGCCATAATCGGTCAAATGCCTTAGACATGTCAGGTACCACTAGGGTTGGGATTAAAAAACAACCGTAGTTTTTATAAAAATAAAAACCATAAATCAGTTAGATTAGGAAAGGCTTCTACGATTTTATTATCGAGCGCCGAAACAGTCCTGCGCGATCGGAAAGAAGTGAATGAGACTCCAGTGATCTAAGAAATGAGAGTTTGAGTAGGGTTTTCAAAGATTCTTAGAGAGAATACTAGTGAGAGCTATACTGCGATAGTTAGAAGCATCAGAGCGGCTTCCTTTTTTCGGAACAGGTGGACATCGTGCGTGCTTCCAACACCTGACGGAAAGTATAGTATGAGACAGAGAATATATTGAACGAATGGGCCGGCGGTCAGCATATATTTGGCTATATATATATATATTATAAATATATATATA
>JABUQX010061971.1:0-65220 GCA_015478945.1 Trachelipus rathkii
TAAACTTTGCATATAAATTTTTTAATACTTTACATATTTAACTACCTTTTGAACACAGCTTCTATAAAACTTTATAATTACATAACTTTAATATAAATTTGTTGTAATAAAACTTTATCTAAACCTGTTATCATAAAGCTTAAACTGAACTAACACTAAATTTTATATATATTTATATAATTTATCATAAACTTTAATATATTTATATATATTTATATATAACTTATATTACTTTATATATAACCTTTATATATAATATATTGTTATAAACATGTTAAATATATATATAATTTAATAAAAATTTAAATAAACCTTATTAATATCAAAAACTTTAATATACTTTAATAAATTTATATAACTTTTAAACCTTTATATAAATTTATAAAAATTTACATATGCTGTTTATAACTTTAATAAAATTTTTTGAATTTATATAATTTTAAATTTTAATAAACATTTATATAAGTTCATATAAACATTACCCAATTTAAATAAAACTATATATGATTTATATTTATAATAAACTTTGCCAGGAATAATCTAATAACTGTTACCTTAACAGGAACATATTTAACCAGGAAATAACCTTTATAATAAATTTATACTAAACTTTATATAAACTTACATAAACTTTAATTCAAACCCTAACATAAACCTATATATATAACTTTATTAGTAGAACCTTGTATATTAACTTTATTTAACTTTATTGTAAACCTTTATATCAGGCCTTTTTAATATATATCTTGTATTAATTTCAATAAACTATTAAATTGTATTCTAAATGTATATAAAGTTTGTTTCGAATGCGGTATTGCAAATTTCTAAACATGCTTTAAAGAACCTTTATTATCAGGTTATTATTTTATACTCTTGATATAAACTTTTATATATATTTTTACATACTTTATCCAGTAATCGTGTGTACATAATTTACTCTCAAAAATGATTTGTTGATTTGAAATTTAATAGACTATTAATATATCATTTTTGACATTTTAGAAAGTGTAATTCAATCGATGTTAATTAGAATAAACGGTCGATGTCCGGTTTGAACTTAGACCGTGACCAAGCTTGTTGAACTTTTATAAAAACTTTTTATTGAACTTTTGCCTATATAGTCGCATGTCAAGCACTACATAAGAACTTTCCACTATATGTGTGACATATACTTTGACATAAACTTTACGCATTAAACTTTCTAACCATTAACTCTCATAATAATTTTATGTAATGATTTAATAGGTAAACATGTGATGTGTACATGTAACTAATATTTAACATGCATTTATGGAAGGGCTACGTATACTTTTTATAAATATTAGTCTCAGAACAGCAATTCCTTAATACTAACATTTACTACTTAAATTTTATATAACTTTTATGCAAACTTTAATTAATTTTATATAAATTCTTTATATAATTTACATACACTTTATAATAAACTTACGTGCTAATATACATTTATATAATCTTTTTATAATAACTTTAATATTGTTATTACTTCTAAAGCTTTGAATATACAGTACCTTATATAAAATTATATATACTTTATTTTATATATTAAACTTTATATAACTTTACATAAATATCAATTAGCTTTTAAATTTTGAAAAGATACACATCACTTAATATAACTTTTTATTACGTGTGACAATGAAACTTTATATATCGAAACTATTTTTTAACCTTGTGCATATATTATATTATATGATTTACTAAGTTTACTAATTACTATAAACTATTGACATAATTACTTTATATAAACTTTACATACTTTATATAAACTTTCTAAACTTTACTATAAACTTAATAACTTTATATTACACTTTTACATAACTCTTTATTTAAACTTTACATAACTTTAATAATTAAGCAGAAGAAAACTTTACATAACTTTTACATAAACTTTATATAAATCTTTATATCTAAACTTTTAAATAACTTTTATAAATTTATATACATAAATTTTATAAATAACTTTTTAAAGTTATTTTTTTATGTAAAATTTACAAAATTTTACATACTTTATAAAAACTTTAGATATTATATAAATTTAAATCATTTTTCATTCATTTACATAAAATTTTATTAAACTTAAAATAAACTTAATTTAACTTTAACATAACTTTATTTAACTTTGCATAAACTTTACATAACTTTTTCAATAAATTTTCCTAGACTTTTATGAAACTTTAAGTCTAACTTTCATAAATTACATATTTAAATAAACTTTATATAACTTACATAAACTTTAAATAAAATATATACTTTACTAAACTTTATATAAACTTTACATAAACTTTATATAAACTTTATATACTTTTATAAACTTTATTTAAAACTTTATTAAACTTTATTAAACTTTATATAACTTTATATAAACTTTACATAGACTTATATAAACTTTATATAAACTGTTATGTAATTTTATATAACTTTATATAACTTTATATAAACTGTATATATAATTTAATATAAATTTAAGCATACTTTATGTAAACTTTATTATAAACTTTTATTAAACTATATAAACTTTATTAGAACTTACATAAAACTTTTGCTTAAACTTACTAAACTTTATATAAACTTTAATAACAAAACTTATATACTTTATATAAACTTTATCTAAATTTATTAATAAACCTCTCACAATTTAACATAACTTTACATACAGAACTATCCTCACTCAAAACTTTGGCAAGCTTTACCTAACTTTATAAATAAACTTTACTAAACTTTACATAAACTTACCTAAATTTATATAAACTTTATATAAGCTTTAATATAAAACTTTATATAAACTTTATATAAACTTTATATAAACTTATATAAACTTTATATAAACCTTTTATAAACTTTATATAAACTTTATATAAACTTTACATAAACTTTATATAAACTTTACATAAACTTTATATAAACTTTAAATAAACTAATAAACTTTATATAAACTTTTATTTTAACTTTAGTAGTAAACTTTAATATAAGCTTTACTAAACTTTTATAAACTTTACATAAACTTTACTAAACTTTACATAAACTTTATAAACTTTTAATAAACTTTACACAAACTTTACATTAATTTACATCACTTTACATAAACTTTACATAAACTTTGCTAACTTTTACGCTAACTTTATATAACTTTACATAAAACTTTACATAAACTTACATAAACTTTACATAAACTTACATAAACTTTATGTCTTTATATAAACTTTAATAAACTTTACATAAACTTTTTTGTAAATTTATATAAACTTTATATACTTTTTATATAACTTATATAAATTTTTTATATAAACTTATATAAACTTTATATAACTTTATATAAACTTTATATACTTTACATAACTTAAAACCTGTTCATAATTTTAAATAAACTTATATAACGTTACATACTTTAGCATATAGATTTTTGAAATATGTATACACTTTAATAAACTTTTATAATAAATTTATATAAACTTTATAACTTTATATAAACTTTAATTATTTATTTCAAACTTTACATAAACTTACATAATCACTTTACTAAACTTTACATAAATTTACATTAACTTTACATTTAACTTTATCTATAACTTTCATAAAATTTACATTAAAACTTTTTGTAAACTTTATATAACTTTATATAAACTATTTATATAATACTTTATATAACTTTGCCATAAACTTATATAAACTTTATATAAACTTTAGTATAACTTTATATAAACTTTACATAACTTAACATAATTCATAACTTTAATAAATTTTATCTAAAATTTCATGAAAATTCCATTGCTTTGTTTCCGATGGATATACAGTACCGGACTTTCTTTTAAAGTTTATATATTTACATAAAATTATATAAATTTTACATAAGAGGTAGACTATAAATGAACTTTATATACACTTTACATAACTTTATATAAATTTATATAAACTTTCATAAACTTTAATACTATATTGAACTTTAACATAACTTTATATAATTTACTAATTTATATAAATTTATATAACTTTATAAAAAACTTTATTTAACTTTATTTGAACATTTATTTTAACTTGAATAAAATGTATAATATTCTTACATAATTCTTTCCATAACTTTAAAAAATTTTTACACACTTGGTTCAAACTTTCCATCAACTTAAATTTAAACTTTATTTAACTTTATACATAAACTTATATAAAATTTATATAACTTTACATAAACTTTTTATAACTTTATATCAATTTAATATAATTTAAATAAACTATATATGAACTTTTCATAAACTCTTATTTACTTTATATAAACTTATATAAACTTTACATAAGTTATATAAACTTTCATAACTTTACATAAACTTTTCATAACTTTATATAAACTTTCAAACTTTACATAAACTTACATAAACTTTACATAAACTTTACATAAACTTTCATAAACTTTACAAACTTTAACCTACTTTATATAACTTTACATAACTTTACATAAACTTTTACATAAACTTTATATAAACTTTATATTAAGCTTTTATTTAATCTTTATATACTTTTATAAACTTTATATAACCTTATATATAAACTTTATATAACTTTATTAAACTTTATAAAATTTACATAATTTTCATAACTTTATATACTTTAATATAACTTAATATAAACTTTATATAACTTTATATAAACTATATAAACTTTAAATAAACTTTTATATAAACTTATATAAACTTATATAAACTTATTAAACTTTATATAACTTTATATAACTTTACATAAACTTTTCAATAAACTTTACATAAACTTTACATAAACTTTACATAAACTTACACAACTTTACATAAACTTTACATAAGATTTATAAACTTTATATAAACTTTATATAAACTTTATATAAACTTATATAAACTTTATATAAACTTTATATATACTTTATATAAACCTAAGAAAACTTTAAAAAAAATTTCCATAAATTTTATATATTTTACAAACTTAACTTAAATTTGGTTAAATTGTGGCGAATAAAAATTTTGATAAGCTGATTAATTGGCTTCTATAATTTTTTAAAACTTTACTAACAATCCATAAACTTTAGTATAACTTTACTAACTTTATATAAAATTTACATAACTTTATATACACTTTACTAAACTTTATATATAACTTTACATAACTTTATTTAACTTTACATAAACTTTACATAACTTACATAAATTTACATAAACTTATGTAAACTTTATATAAATTTAACTTTACATAACTTTAAATAATCTTTATATCTCTATTAACATACTTAATAACTCTGTATCACTTTACAACTATTATATATGATTACTTACCTTATATCAAACCTTATATTAACTTTATATTACTTTATTTAAACTTATTTAATTTATATAAATTAATGTAAGTTATATATTAGTTGCCTAATTTTTTATTACGTTGTGTGAATAATGATTTATAAACTTTAATACAAATGTTATATAGTGTTACTTAGCTTAAATATAAATATTAAGTGTCATTTACTGAAATATGATTGTCAATATAATTTTTATATAAAGTTTTTATAACTTAATTACTAACTTAACTTTACATAAATTTAGAATGCACTTTATACCAAACTTAATTATACTTCAGATCAACTTTAATATAACTTTTTTAATAACTTTATACAAACTTTACATAAACTTTACTAACTTTTACATAATTTACCATAAATATTTTATTCAGTTAAATTATATCAAATTTCATAAATGATTTCACTATACTCATTCATTTATATAACTTATATAACTTGAAAATATTCTTTAAAATAAATTAATATAAACTTTATATATTATATATACTTTACTTAAATCTTTATTCTTTTTGATTTTATCTTTCGAATCTTTATCTCTTTCAAATTTTTTAACTTTTACACAAATTTTATAAAATTTAAATTTAAACTATATATGAACTTTACATAAACTTATTTTAACTTTAATATATAACTTTATTAACTTTAATAAACTTTATATAAACTTTACATAACTTTAATAAATTTTATAAACTTTTACAACTTCTTGTAAAACTTTACACAAACTTTACATATACTTTACATTAAACTTTAACATAAACTTTAATACCTTTGCTACTTTACTAACTTTAATATAAACTTACATAACTTTACATAAACTTTACATAAACTTTTACATAAACTTTTACATAAACTTTATGTAACTTATTAAACTTTACATAATTTACATAATTTATGTAACTTTATATAACTTTATAAACTTATATAACTTTATATAAACTTTAATATATACAGTAAATATAAATTTATATAAACTTTATATAAACTTTATTAACTTTACTAAGTAATTTAAACTAAGAATACTTTAAATAATTTATATAACTTACTACTTCATATACTTTAATAAACTTTATGTAAACTTTACATTAAACTTATATAACTTTACATAAATTTTAAATAAACTTTACTAAACTTCATAAATGTTTTACTACATTAAAACAAAATTAAAGAAGTTTATATAAACTTTACATAAACTTTATTTAAAAATTTACATAAACTTTACATAAACTTTACATAAACTTTAATAATTTATGTAACTTATAAACATTACATAAACTTTAACATAAACTTTATGTAAACTTTAATATAAATTTTATGAACTTTATATAAACTTTATATAACTTTATATAAACTTATAACTTTATATAAACTTTATTACATACCTATCTTTAAAACTTTAATAAACTTTACATAAACTGTTACTAAACTATTTAATATAATAACTTTACTATTTTACATAACTTTACATAACTTTGCTTTAATTAAATTTACATAAACGTTAATATAACTTACCTAAACTTTATTTACTTTATATAAATTATATAAACTTTACATTAAACTTAAATAAACTTTATTAACTTTTACATAACTTTCACTAATTTAACATAAACTTTATATAACTTTATATAAACTTATATAACTTTATATAATTTATCATAAACTTACCTTAATTTATAAATTTTTATATTTACATAAATTTTATTTAAATATAAACTTAATATAAACTTATCATAAACTTTAAAATTTAATAAGCTTTCATTCAGTGGTTAACTTTACATAAATTTACATAACTTTATATAATTTACAATAAACTACATAAACTTTATAAAACTTTTATAAACTTTATTTAACTTTATTTAAACTTATATATAAACTTTATATAACTTTATATAAAACTTTACATATGCGCAAGTGAAACCCTACCTATACTTTACATAAAGACTAGAGAAGCTTTATATAAAATTTATATAACTTTACATACTTTTATATAACTTTACATAAACTTTATGTAAACTTTATATAACTTTATATAAAGTATATATAAACCTTTTAATAAAATTTCTTTAACTTTGAATAACTTTTTCCATAACTTATTAAAATTTTATAACTTTCATAACTTTCATAACTTTATATAAAACTTTATATAACTTTGAATGAACTTATAAAAATTTATATAAACATTATAAGTTAAATAAACTTTATATAACTTTTAATATAGAACTTTTGATATCCTTTGTTGTAAACTTTAATTAAGTTAAATATGACTAATCTTTTTCCATAACTTTACATAAACTTTCCATAAACTTTAACAAAGCTTTAAAATAACTTTACTATTTCATAAACTTTCATAATTTGCTAACTTTACATAAACTTTATTTAAACTTTACTAAACTTTACATAACTTTACTAACTTTATATAACTTTATATAACTTTATTATACCTTTATTAAACTCTTTATTAAACTTATATAAACTTTAATAAATCGAACTCAATTGGAATTGATATATACTTTAAATCAAGTTAACTGATTTAGACAAGTGGAATAAATTTACATAACTTTTCTGATATTTATATGCTCTACTTTAATAAGGTTTTATATACCTTTTTCTATTTTTATATAAACTTTTTTCTTTAGCTTTACATAAATTTTATAAAAATTACTAAATTTATATAACTTTACAACTTTAAATAAACTTTCAAATAAAATTTAATATAAACTTTACATAAACTTTATATAACTTTACTAAACTTTATTTTAAACTTTACATAAACTTTACTAAACTTTATATAATTTTACATAAACTTATGTAAACTTATTAACTTTACATAACTTTACATTAACTTTATGTAAACTTTATATAATTTTATATAAATATTAATATTATTAGTAGACACTTTTTATATAAAACTTTTATAAACTTATAAAATTTATAATAAACTTTATAAACTTATATATTTAACATAACTTACATAATCTTTACAAAAACTAGAACAATTAAATTTAATAATAACTTTATATAAATTTTGCATAATTCGACATATGAAATGTTTGATTATTAAACTTTAAACATAGTTTTTCAGACTAGAGTGGGAAATGGTTACTAGTTTATACAACCTTATGGTATTTGACTTACTGTATATATAACCTTAATCTATTTTATAAATACATATATATTATACATTTAGTAAGTTTCACACACTTACTACTTTATAATAAATTTATATAAACTTTCTACTAAACTTTCTAGAATTTGAACACTAAACTTTCTTAACCTTTATATGAATTTATTATAACTTTTAGGATAATTTATTTAACTTTTTATAACTTTATAATAACTTTACATAATTTTAATAAACTCTGATAATACAATTTACCTAACTTAAATAAACTATATATGAACTTTACATAAACTTTATATAACTTTACATAAATTAATAATCTATATTTATAAAATTTACATAAATTTTATAATTATATTATATAGAATTATTATAATTCTTTTAACTCAGTTAATGCTATCTCAATATAACAATTTAATCATCATTTTTATGTACCCTAATATAATTTTCACTATAAAACTGATCAAATATTTGTAAATTATATAAACTTTACTAAACTTTATATAATTTAAATAAATTATTAAGTTTTATAGATATTTTACTAAATCTATTTAATACTTTTATAAACTTTAAATATTTATATATACTTAGATAATTTTATGTAAATTCATAAATTTATATAAAACTTTATATAAATTTATATAAACCTTACATAACTTTGCTTAAACTTTACATAAACAAATGTCTATTTCAACTATAACTAGTGACTAAACTTGATAAAATATATAAACTTTTCTTTAACTTTAATTCACACTACATAAATAATATATAAATTTTAATAACTTTAACTTTAAAAATTAACTATACTAATTATATTTAGAGATCTATTTCAAAACTTTAAATAAACTTTATAACTTTATATAACTTTATAGAAACTTTATATAAACTTTATATATATACTTTATATAAACTTTATATAATCTTTATATAAACTTTATATAAACTTTATATAAACTTTACGTAAATTTCCATACTTTATTATAAACTTTACAACAATTTCTCCATTGCAATCTTCTGTTAAAGAAATATCCTGAAGTTTAGTATAGTTAATAGAAAAAGATACTAAACTTTATATAAACTTTACATAAACTTTACATAAACTTTATATAAATTTTATTAAACTTTATATAAACTTTAAATAAACTTTACATAAACTTTACATAAACTTTAAATAAACTTTAAACATAAACTTTGCCTAAACTTTACCTAAACTTTATATAAACTTTATAAACTTTACATAAACTTTACATAATTACATAACTTTACATAAACTTTATGTAAACTTTATCTAACTTTCATAAACTTTACTAAACTTTAGGTAAATTTATATAAACTTTATATAAACTTTATATAACTTTATTAAATTTTATTAACGTCTATAAACTTTATATAAACTTTATATAAACTTTATATAAACTTTATATAAACTTTATATAAACTTTACATAAACTTTATATAAACTTTATATAAACTTTACATAATTAAATTTCTTATAAACTTTATATAACTTTAACATAAACTTTATATAAACTTTAATATATATATTTAATATTTTCACACAAACTTATATAACTTTTTTAAACTTTACATAAACTTTACATAAACTTTACATAAACTTCACAAACTTTACATAAACTTTATGTAAACTTTATCTAAACTTTACATAAACTTTTCATTAGTTATGTACTTTATATAAACTTTATATAAACTTTATATAAATTTTATATAAACTTTATTAAACTTTATATAAACTTTATATAAACTTTATATAAACTTTATATAAACTTTACATAAACTTAACATAAACTTTACATAAACTTAACTAAAATTAACTTACATAACTTTACATTACTTTAAATAAACTTTATATACTTTTACATAAACTTTATATAACTTTTTATGTCATTACATACTTGATGTAATTTCATTCAATTATTAATTTTTACATTCCTCTTTTATAATTACATAATTTATATACTTTTAATATAAATTTACATAAGATTAAATAAACTATATATGAATTTTTACATAGACTTTATTATAAACTTTACTAATTTATTAAACTTTATCATTCAGAGACTTTGCTTAAACTTTATTTAATCTTTTATATAAACAAATATTAACTTTATTATATTTTGTAATTTAAATTATCTTTCCATCAACTTCATATAAATTAGTAAATAATTCAAATACATTATTTACACATTAATTTAAACTTTTTGGTTTTGCGATATAAACTTTATATACTTAATGTATAGTTTACTTATCACAAATTCTATATTAACTTTGAATTAAGTTGACAAGAGCTTTACATAAAACTTTATTTACTTTTATAACTTTATATAACTTTACATAACTTTATATAAACTTTACATAACTTACATAATTTTTCATAAACTTTACCTAAACTTTACAAACTTTCACAACTTTACTACTTTACATAACTTTACATAAACTTTACATAAACTTGCAAACTTTACCTAAACTTTATATTAAACTTTAACATAACTTTACATAACTTTACATAAACTTTATATAACTTTATATTATTTATTAATATATAAACTTTTACTAAACTTTATAATCTCAATGAATTTTCCATTCTATTTATATAGTTTTAAACTTTACACTAATTTTTTAAGTTGATAGTTAGGAATTAATTTTAAAATAAAAATACTTAAATAACTTTATATAAACCTTATATAAACTTTAAATAAAACTTTATATAAACTTTATATAATTATTAACTTTATTAAACTTTATATAAACTTTATTTAATTTACATAAATTTGAATAACTTTCCATAAACTTTACTAAAACAAACTTTACAAACTTTACATAAACTTTACATAACTTTACAAACTTTACATAAATTTATAAAACTTTTATAACTTTATATAAACTTTAATATAAACTTATATAACTTTATATAAACTTTATAAACTTTATATATATTTATATAAACTTTATATAAATTTTACATAACTAAAACATAAACTTTAATAAACTTTAAATAAATTTATTAACCTTTTTTTTCTTATAAACTTTATATATACTTTTTTTTTAAAACTTTACTAAACTTTATATAACTTTTATATAACTTTGTATATATTTAGCTCACCCTAAATTTGCATAACTTTATAAAACTTTATAAACTTTTTAACATTAGATAACTTTATTAAACTTTAGCATAACTTTAGCATAAACTTTAATAAACTTTCATAAACTTTTGTAAACTTTTTTATAAACTTTTAAAAACTTTAATAGATTTAATAAACTTTATATAATTTACATAATTATATAAATTTTATGAATTTAATAACTTTTATAAACTTTATATAAACTTTATATAAACTTTATATAAACTTTATATAAACTTTATTTAAACTTTATTTAAACTTTATATAAACTTTATATAAACTTTATATAAATACTTAATACATTAAAACTTTATTAACTTTATATAAACTTTATGTAACTTTATATAACTATATAAACTTTAAAGAAATTCTGAAACTAGTTATCCTTGTATTCGTCTATACACATACATATCTTTATTAACTTTATATAACTTTATATAAACCTTACATAAACTTTGCTTAAACTTTACATAAACTTTATATAAACTTTATAACAAAACTTTATATAAACTTTATATAAACTTTATATAAACTTTATTTAATAAACTTTATACAACTTTATATAAACTACATAAACTTTCTAAACTTTTCATAAACTTTGTTTCTTTGCATAAAATTCATTCGGAAACTCTTGTTTTTAAACGTTTTTCACAAACTTTAACTTTAACTTTAAGAAAAAATATACGGTTTATTAGCTCTATATTAGCTTATATAAGTTAATATAAACTTATATTATCTTTATATAAACCTTTATATAAAAGTTTATAACTTTATATAACTTACATAAACTTATATAAACTTTAAAAATTTATATAAACTTTAATAAATATAGTGATCATTACTTATACTTCAATTTATCTTTATATACTTTATATAAATTTCATAATTTATATAACTTTACATACCTTTCAACTTTTCATAACTTTAGCATAATCTTTAATACTTTACACAAACTTTACATAACTTTGACATAAACTTTACATAATATAACTTTACATAACTTTGCCTAACTTTCAATTTTAATATAACTTACATAAAACTTTACATAAACTTTACTACTTTACATAAACTTTACATCAACTTTATTAAAAGTAATTAACTTTACATAACTTTACATAAAATTTATTAAACTTTATATAAACTTTAATATTAACTTTATATAAACTTATATAACTTTTATAAACCTACAAATACTTTATATAGAACTTTATATAAACTTTATATAAACTTACATAACTTAATTAACCTTTATATAAACTTTAATGAACTTTATATAAACTTACTAAACTTTACATAAACTTTAAATAACTTTATATAAACTTTACTAATTTATATAAACTTTACATAAAACTTTATTTAAACTTTAACTAAACTTTATATATAACTTTACATAAACTTTACAATAAACTTTAATATAAACTTTATATAAACTTTACATAAACTTTATTTAAACTTTACATAAACTTTACATAAACTTTACATAAACTTTACATAAACTTTATGTAAACTTTATCTAAACTTTACTTAACTTCACAAACTTTATGTAAATTTTATAGTAAGTTTATATAACATTATTTAATTTATATTACATTATATAAACTTATATACATTTTGTATGATCATTAATAAACTTTATATTTTTAACAAACTTAAATAAAGTGTAGATAACTTAACTTGTAAAGAATAATAATATCACTTCAATTTCCCGAAACTTTACATACTTTTTCTTAATTAAACTTTAATTAAACGTTTATAGTTTTTTTTAAACTATATTTTAACTTTATTAAACATTTATAAAATTTACGAAATTTTTAAATAAATTTATATAAACTTTACATAACTTTAACTTTCTTTGCATAAACTTATATAAACTTTATATAAATTTATTAAATTCAAAACTTTACTAATTTGCTTAAACTTTACATAAACTTTATATAAATTGACAGATCTTTATGTTAAACGTTGTATGACGATAGGAGAAAATTGGATAAGTTTTAAAAACTTTTATAAACTTTACATAAACTTTGTTGACCTATATATGAAACTTTACATAAATTTTTTACAACTTTACATAAAACTTTATATAAATTATATACATATTAACTTTTTTTTTATTTTACTTTATTAACTTTTAGAATTTAAATGTGAAAAGCTTTACATATAACTTTGTTAACTTTATTATACTTTTGTGTAATTTATATAAATTTTTAATATTTTATTATATCTCTCTTTACAGTTTAACATCATATTTATGTACTTTCGGAGCAGATTTAATATAGTTTATATAAACTTATATAAACTATATAAACTTTAAAGAAACTTATAGGATAAACATTAGGTTTTAAATATTATATACTTTATAAATTTTCTACAAGTCCATATAATGCACTTTATTAACTTTTAAATAAACTTTATTATTTTATAACCCTTATATAACTTTAAATAAACTTATAAAAAAATTATTATACATTTTCTTAACTTTGTTTAAACTGTCAAAACTCTATATAAAACTTTACATAACTTTTTATAACTTTACATAAAACTTTCCATAACATCTCAACGCCATCTAACTTTACATTAAACTTTACATTAAACTTTACATAACTTTATCTAAACTTTACATGAACTTTATTTAAACTTAACATAAACTTACATAAACTTTACTAAATTATATAAATTTATACAACCTTGTTTTGTTTGTATGTATATAGGTATGAGCTTAAAACTTAGGTAAGCTTAAATGTTATGATCTTTATATAACTTTAATAACTTTAACTTACATTTTAATAAACTTTAAATGAACGTTAAATCCTTTTTTTTGACTTTATGTAAAGTTTATATAACTTTATAATAACTTTACATATTTTATATAACTTTATGTTCATTTACATGATTTTCCCTAGCCAAGAGAAAATCGTCATTCAACTTTACATAAAATTTTATAAACTTACATAACTTTATTAACCTTTACTAACTTTATATCAATTTACATAATTTTATTTAAACTTTTACATAAACTTTCATAACTTTACATAAACTTTACATAAACTTTATGTAAACTTTATATAAACTTTACATAACTTTACATAACTTTATGTACCTTTTATAAAACTTTATATAAACTTTATATAAACTTTATATAAACTTTATATAAGCTTTATATAAACTTTATATAAAATATTTATGGTTTTATATTTTACATAACTTTCAATAAACTACATAACTTTACATAACTTTAATAATAACTTTATAATAAATTTTACATAATTTTAATAACTTTTTTATTAATTTAATAAACTTATAAAAATTTAGATAAACGTTATGTAATTATATAAAATATATAATAATAAATTTATATAATTTTAAATAAATTTTATATAAATTTTTATAAACTCTACCTAACTAAGCTTCACTTTATCTAAATTTTACATAAACTTTAAAATAACTTTTATATAACTTTACATAAACTTGATTAAACTTTACATAAATTTTATATAAACTTTAATAAACTTTAATTAATTTTAATAAACTTTATATAACTTTAAATAAATTTTAATAAACTTTATTAAATTTTAATTAATTTAAATAAAATTTTAGCAACTTTACATAACTTTATATAAAATTATATAACTTTATATAACTTTAATATAAAATCTTTAATATACTTTATTTAAACTTTATTTAAAACTCAAAAACTTTTATATAAGGTTTATATAAGCATTAAGTTTATTTAATATAAACTTTTATATGAAAGTTTATGTAACTTTTTAAACTTTATATAAACTTTATATAATTTACATAAACTTTTATATAAACTTTACATAAACTTTATGTATTTATATAAAACTTTATATAAAGTTTATAATAAACTTTATATACAATTTATATAATTTATATACTTTACATAAACTTTATATAACTAATATAACTTTACATAACTTTACATAAACTTTAATATAACCTATAGAGGATAAACAAATTGTTCTTAACATTAAATTACCTTATAACTTTAACTTGACTTTTTATAAATTTTATATAACTTTATATAAACTTTATTAAACTTTATTAAACTTTATATAACTTTACTCTTCATAAGGATGCACCCTCCATAAACTTTTTACACAACTTACATCACTTTAACTCATAAAATAAACTTTAAATAAACTTTAGCTAAACTTTAGTTTAACTTTTATATATTTACAAAATTTACATAGGCGTGAACCGTTTATTTTTTTTAGGTTTATATAGCTTTAGATAAACGAATTTATTTGCTATATAAAAACCTTATATAACTTTAATTAAATTTATTATAACTTTATATAACTTTACAATACTAAACATAACTATTGACCACCATTTTGTTATATCCTTTTATTTATAAACTTTACATAAACTTTATATAACTTTATATAACTTATATCACATAAACTTTATAAAACTTTTATATAACTTTACATTAACTTTTTATTTAAACTTTACATAACTTTATTAATTTACATTAAACTTTATATAAACTTTACATAAATTTATTATAAAATACATATATTTACTAAAACTTTAACATAATTTTATATAAACTTTACATAAACTTTATATAAACTTTACTAAACTTTATATAAACTTACATAACTTATTTAAAACTTTACATAAATTTACAAAAACTTTACATACACTTTACATAAATTTACATTAAACTTTATGTAAATTTATCTAAATTTACATAAACTTTACAAACTTTATGTAAATTTATATAAATTTGTATAAACTTTTATATAAACTTTATATAAATTTATATAAACTTTATATAGATTTTATAGTAAAGTTTATATAACTTTTATGTATTCTTTACATAATCTTCCACCTCACTTTACACCAACTCACCCTAACTTTAATTCTACTTACCTTACTTTCAATCTTTTAAATAAACTCTATATATTAACTTTACATAAACTTTATATAAACTTTATATATACTTTAAATAACTTATCATAAACTTTACATAAAATTTTATTTACTTTAATATATATTTTATAAACTTTATATACTTTATATAACTTTATATATACCTTTATTTAACTTTTAATAAATATATATGTAATTTCATAAACGTTTATAAACTTTCCATAAATTTTATATAACTTATTAGATTCATAAAAAACTTTATTTACTTTCTCTAAGCTTTATATAAATTTATAGAAACATTTATAAACTTTCATAACTATATAAACTTTACATAAAGCCTAAATAAATCCTGATAGCATTTATTTTTTTTTTTTTAAACTTTATTTAACTTTACATCACTTTATATAACCTTTTATAATGGACATAATTTATATACTTTACACCATAAATTCTTTTATATAATTTTAATAACTATGATAATTTGTTTTACATAACTTTATTTTTTAACTTATAGTACTCTTAGATACTTTCCATAACTTTCTATGGACTTTAAATGACTTTAGAAAATCTTAAATATAAACAGTTATATAAGCTTATATAAACTTTACATAAACTTTCAGTAAACTTTATAAATAAATCTATATATTGAACTTTAATTTAATATTTTATATAACATTACATAATTTTTAATTAAAACTTTAAAGGAAATTATATAAATTTTAGTTAATACATATATATATACATTTTCTATAAGCTATATATAAACTACAGAATAACTTTATATAATTTATATAAGTTATACAAACTTTCATTTAAATATATTTGAACTTAAGTGTATGCATTATTAAACTTTCGAAAAACTTTTGTTATGGACTGGAAACTTTATGGTAATTTTATAACAATTTCTTAGTTTATAAACTTTACATAACTTTATATAGACTTTATATAAACTTTACATAACTTTATATACTTTTAAACTTTACATACAACTTTACTAAACTTTATATAAACTTTACTATAACTCTCTACAATAAATATATATATTAACTTTTATAAACTTTAAATAAACTTTATATAACTTTACATATTAAACTTTTATAAAATTTATAACATTTAAAGAGAGGCTGAAAATTGTGTCTGCGGAGAGGGAATGTATTGACTAACCATCATAGTTGAGTTTTGCAATCCGAACTTTAATAACTTTATATAACACTAGGGAGCAAATGCAGATTAATTCTGTTTACACGGGATATGAAGTTTACATAAACATATAAACTTTATATACTAATTACATAACTTTACATAAGAAACATATATATATAACTTTATTAAATTTTATATATTTAATAAACTTAATATAACTTATTTTTATAAGCTTTTATAAATTTATCTAGACTTATATTGGACTGATGTCATAGTGATAACTATAAAAACTTTATCAATCTTAAAACTTTTCATAACTTTACATAGACTTTATAAACTTTCACATAATTTATAAACTTTACATTAACTTGACATAAACTTTACATAAACTTTGCTCTAATTACTTAAGACTTATATTACTCATACATCAGATAGAAGATATTCTATTGAAACTTTATAAAACTATTATAGAATCTTATATAAATCTTATATATAATTATAAACCTTATTATTAATCGGAGAAACATATATAAAGCTTTTAATAAACTCTTAAATTAACCTTAATAAATAAACATAAACTATACTAACTCTAAAAACGCTATATAAACTCTATAAACTCCACTCTACTTATAACTTTATATAACTTTTATAACTTTACATAAACTTTATATAAACTTTTTATAACTTTACATACACGTTTTAAACTTTTATTATAACTTTACGATAAACTTTACTTATAACATTTGACATAACTTTACATATACTTTATATAAGACTTTATATAAACTTTACTAAACTTTATAATAAACTTAATAAACTTCTACTAACTCATTGAACTTTATAAGCTTTATATAACTTTTATATGAACTATATAAACTTAATATATACTTTATAAGAGAACTATAATAAGAACAAATATGTTTAAATAACTTTTCTTAAACTTACACAAAGTTACATAATTTTCCCATAAGATCTACGTAGCCTTTACATAAAACTTTGCCTAAACTTACCTAAACTTTTATATATAAACTTTACTATATCGCTATTACTATCACTACTTCCTTATATAAGTTTTATATAAACTATATACAACTTTTATAGAACTTTTATATTTATTTTTATTTAATTGAACTTGAACTTATTTAAGTTAAATAAACTTTAATTTGAAGTTCGTAAAAATTAAACTTGAATTAAAGTGAATAAACTTTATTTAACATTTTATAACTTTACTCTTTTAAAAAATATATAACTTAAATAACTTATTTAAGCTCTACTTAAACTTTATATTAAAATTACATAAATTTATTATAAAATTTCATAACTTCATAAATTAATATCATCCACTATAACTTTAATAAATTATATAAACTTATAATAAACTAGTTTACCCTATAATATAAACTTTATATAAACTTAACATAAACTTACATAAACTTTCTACTCTACATAATTTTTCACATAACTTACATAAACTTACATAACTTTGCTTAAACTTACATAAACTATATATTTTTAATAAACTTTACATAAATTTATATAAACTTTAATGAAAACTTACAAAATTTACATATAAACTTACATGAAATACATAAAACTTTCATATATTCATAAACTTTTTACATAAATCTTTATAAACTTTATAAACTTTATATAAACGTAAGAAAACTTATATATTATTATACATTAACCTTATACATTATACAAAAATTTATCATGAAAACAAAGTCCTAAACTTTATATAAACATTAATTGTATACATAACGGCACATAAACTTTTACATAAACTTTACATAAAGTTATATAAATTATAAACTTTACATAAACTTATGTAAACCTTAATATAAACTTTATATAACTTTATATAAACTTACATAACTTTATATAAAAATTTATTTAAAACTCAATACTTCATGTGTAGAAGTGTAGTATAGTACTTTACATAAACTTAATTTAATACTTTTTTACATAACTTATTAAAAACTTATAATAATTTTTAAAGTGTAATATAACTTATGTAAACTTTATATAACTTTATCTAAACGTTATATTAACTTTATATAGATTTAATATAACTTTACATAACTTTACATAACTTTCATATTAAACTTATATAACTTTAAACAACGATATTGATAACTGTATTTAAAATTTATAACTTTATCATTTATGTAGAACGTAGTAGGCTTTTATAACTTTATAAACTTTGTAAGGTTGCAGTGCTATTGACTTTTTGCAAACTCGGAAACTTAAAACTCTAAACCACTTTACTTAACTTTACTTAACTTACATTACTTTGCCTAAATTACATAGGAACTGTTATTTAAACCTGCATCATCTTTCCAAATCTTTACAATAACTTTATAATAGACTTTAAATAAACTTTATTAAACTGTTATATAACTTTATATATAACTTTAATATAAAATTTAATAACTAACTAACTTTACATAAACTTTAAATAAACTTATAATAAATTTACTTTTCAACTTTACATAACTTTAAATTAACTTTATATAAACTTATACATAAACTTATATATCTGTTTGTTTATATTATCTTTATTTAAACTTTACAAAACTTTATATAAACTTTCTAAACTTTAGTAAACTTTATATAACTTTATAATACAACTTTGGCAACTATCTGGCTTTTATATCGTCTGCAATTAAATTTACCTTTCAATAAACTTTAAATAAACTTTATATGAGACTTTACATAAACTTTATAGTAACTTTATATAAACTTATTAAACTTTATATATATAATTTAATATAAAATATATCACTTTACATAATTTAATTAACTGTATTTATTGTGAAAAGGTTTATTATATTAACTTTACATAAACTTATATTAAATTTATTTAAAATTTAATACTTTACATAAACTTTATAACTTTACATAATTTACAATAAACGTTATGTAACAAAATGGGACTTACATAAACTTATCATAAACTTTATGTAAACTTGTATATAAACTTATAAAAATTATATAAACTTTAATATAGAACTTTTATATAGAATTGATAAATATTAAATTAGTCTGCTTAATATTAGAAAAAACTTATTAACATAAACATACACAAAAGTTATAAAAACTTTTTTAACTTTATTATAAACTTTATATAATATTCTTACATAAGCTTTATATAAACTTTACATAAGCTTTACATAAACTTTATATAAACTTTACATAAACTTTACATAAACTTTATATAAACTTTACATAAACTTTACATAAACTTTATATAAACTTTATATAAACTTTACATTAACTTTATATAAACTTTACATAAACTTTATATAAATTTACATTACCTTTACATAAACTTTAAATAAACTTTATATAACTTTTTAACTTTTACATAAACTTTGCTTAACTTTACATAAACTTTATAACGAATCTACTTAAACGTACAAAAATTTTACATATCTTTATACTTTTGCTACCTTTATATAACTGTTATATTATAAAATGCCTTTTACATATATACTGTTAATAAATTTAAATAAACTTTATATATACTTTGTATTATATAACTTTATATACACTTTATAAACTGCATTATACATTATATACAACTGTACATAAAAACTATATAAACTTTTTATAAACTTTATAAACCTTTTTATATAAACTTTAGAATTTTAATATAAACTTTATAACAACATTCATAAACTTTTTTAACCTTTACATAAACTTCGTATAAAACTTAGACACAATAAACGGGGAACATAAACGTTAGGCAAACGCTTTAATATATGAATGATTCAGAAACTTTACACTAATTTCTGAATTTAATATTAACTTTATATAAAACTTTATCTACTTTAATATTAAACTTTAATTAAATCTTATTAAATCTATAAAACTGTTGCTTAAATTTCACTCTCAACTTTACATAAATTTCCTATAAACTTTACGTAAACTTTAAATAATAACTTAAAACTTTACATAACTACTGTTTATAATATCTTTACATAAACTTTATAGTAAACTTTATAAACTTATTAACTTGTAATTATATATTTTTATATAAACTGTATATTAACTTTAATAAACTTTAAATAACTTTACATAAACTTGTGTTTAAACTTTACAAACTTTATATAAACTTTAACAACTTACTTTATTACTTTATATAAATTTATATAAACTTTATAACTTTATATAAACTTTATATAGAATTTATATAATTTACATAAACTTAATATAACTTTACATAAACTTTATATAAACTTTATCCAAACTTTTTTATAACTTTATTAAATTTATATAAACTTAATTTAACTTCTGCACCAAAGTGAGAACTTTATATAACTTTATATAACTTTACATACTTTATTATAACTTATTATAAACTGTTATGTAAACTTGATATAAACTTTTATAAATCTTATATAAACTTTACATAAAAACTTAATAAAACTTACATAAATTATTACAACTTTAATATAAACTTTATATATAAGTTTATTTATGAATTAAATATAAACATTTATATAAACTTTATATAAACTTACATAAACTTATTATAAACTTTATAAACTTTCATAAACTTTACATAAACTTTGTAACCTTTATATAAACTTAAAAAACTTTGTATATACTTTATATAAACTTTAATATAACTTTAATATAATTTATATAAACTTATATAAACTTTATTAAACTTATATAATACTTTCATATAAACTTGACATAAACTTACATAAACTTCATAAACTTTATATAACTTTTAATAACTTTCAATATAGTATTCTATATGAACTTTTTAAATCTAATTAAACTTTTATGAATGAGGCCCTCCTATTCCGTTACATAGTATCTTGAATCGTCGAAACTTTACATAACTTTAACAGTTGTTCAAAGATATTTTTTTTTTCCTTTAAATAGAAAATAAAATACAGCTTTACGTAAACTTTATATAACTTTATATACTAACTTATATAAACTTTATTAAAACCTTTAATATAAAAGCTTACATAACAAACAACGATCTTTTGAAGAATCTTCCCTTTGAACTTTATAGAAAATTTAGGGAAGTGGAGATAAATTTCATTAGGCATTCCTTTACTTTAAATTTAATTTTTCATTCACTTTAATAAACTTTAATTAACTTTATATAAATTTACATAAACTTTATTAAACTTTACATAAACTTAGTTTTTGTTATTAGCAACTTTAATACATAATTTTTTAAACTTTATTTAAAATGTATATAAATTTTTCATTCAGACATAAATGTTCCAAAATTCCAAATTTACAAAACTTTTTCCAGGAATATTCAAAATGTTACATAATTACATAAATTTTTCTCTAGTTTGTTTAAATTTTACATAAATCTTATATAAATTTTACATAAACTTTACATAAACTTACCATAAACTTTACATAAACATAAGCTTCACATAAACTTTACATAAACTTATGTTATCTTTTATATAATTTATATCAACTTATAATATACGTATATATATTTGCTAAAATATTTACATAAAACTTATATAAATTAAGTATCTTGGAGTAACGGGGGAATTTTTAGTGATGATAATATAAACTTATAAACTTATATAATTTATATAACTTAAATAAACTCATAAACTTTATACTTTATATAAACTTTATGAGAGCCTTATATAAACTTTCCCTATACTTTTATATACAACTTTACATTAAAGCTTTAATTAACCTTTCTAAACTTATGTCAAACTTTATAACTTTACAATAAACTTACATAACTTTATGTAAACTTTATATAGACTTTATTTAAACTTTATGTAAACTTTTATATATAAGCTACATAACCTTTATATAAACATTATATAAATTTATATACACCTATAGACTTTATTTAACTTTACTAAATCTTTATATTAACTTAACATAAACTTACATAATTTAACATAAGCATAATTTAAATTTATCTAATATACTTATACACTTAACATAATAATTACATAAATTTGCTATTAGAAGTTGTATGAAGGAAACATTTACTGCATAAAATTTATATGTAACACATAATAAACTGTTATAAACTTTACTAGACTTTAAACAAACTCATAAAGCGGTATATAATCTTTACATAATATTTTCTAATACTTTATATAGAACTTTATATAATTTTTATATTAAACTTTATTGAAGGGTCCTTAACTTGCCTAAACTGTTTACATAAACTTATTAAAAACATTTAATGTTATTTTTTTTTAATTTGCTTAATTATCTTTCATAAAACTTCATATAAGATAGATTTAAGTAAACTTGCTCAACTTAATAGCACATATCTGAGATTCATCAAACTTTTAACAAATTTCTGTAAATTT
Source organism: Trachelipus rathkii (assembly GCA_015478945.1). Taxonomy (NCBI): domain Eukaryota; kingdom Metazoa; phylum Arthropoda; class Malacostraca; order Isopoda; family Trachelipodidae; genus Trachelipus; species Trachelipus rathkii. Next base: position 23,965 of record JABUQX010061971.1, read on the forward strand.
TATACTTTTTTTAAATCAACTTTCGAGTAACTTGTTATTAAATTACATACAATTTATTGTCCAAGTTGCATAAAAGAATATTTTGCTTATATATACTTTTCATAACTTATTAAACTCATAATTACATAAACTTTACATAAAGTTAATATAACTTTTAAACTTTATATAAACTTTTACATAAACTTTACATAATTTTATAACTTTTATATATAATTTATATAACTTGATATAAACTTTATATAAACTTTATATAAAACATTTAAACTTATATAAAACTTATATATAATTATCATAGACTTACATAAACTTTAAATAACTTTACATGAGCTTTAAATAATAAATTAAATAACTAATAACCGGCTCAATTCTTTACATTAAACTTGTTATTTTTTATAATAAAATTGGTTTTAACTTTATAAAAATGCTCTGGCATAGTATGGACTATGGAGGGAAAAAATATCAACACAAAAATGTTGCTAAACATTATATAAACTTTATATAAATTTCATAAAATTTGTATTAACTTTATATAATTTAGTAAACTGACATAAACTAATGTACCCTTACATTGTAAACTTACATAACTTAATTAACCTAAATATGAACTTTAGACATAAACTTTATATAACTTTACATAATTTTCAGTTCTGAATAAACTTTTATATAACTATTAACTTTGTTTATTTATATAAACTTTATATATGATACTTTATATAATCTTACATAAACTTATAGATGCTATTTAATTTCTAGTAAATCTTTATATAAACTTTATATAATGTTAATAAACTACATAACTTTTAAAGTTTACATAAACTTATTTAAAGTTTAAACATACTATATAAAGTTTAGATTTAAACTTTATATATGAAATTTATATAACTTTATATAAACTTTTAACAGTAACTTTATATAAACTTTAGTAAAAAACTTTACATAACTTTACATACACTTTATATAATTTATATAAACTTTTAATAACTTATATAAACTTAATATAACTTTACATAAACTTTATATACAACTTTAAAATCATTATATACAACTTATTAAATTATTAAACTTTATATAACTTGATATTTAAAACGTTACATAAATTTTACATAAACATTAAATATATACTTTAATATAAACTTTAAATAACTTTATATATACTTTTTTTACAACCGCTTAAAATGACTTAATAACTTTTTATAGAATTACTGAAACTTTAACTAAACTTTACATAAAGCTGTACATAACTTTACATACTATCATATAACTGGAGCGATAGCTGGTGGTGAGGGGGTAAACTTTAATATAAACTTTACTAACTTTATAAGTTTATATAAACTTTACAATAATTTTTAAACCTTTACATAACTTTACATAAACTTTAAATTTCTTTAATGTAAACTTATATAAAAATTACTTAGATTTACATAAAGCTTATGTACTTAATTATAACTTTCTAGAAAATGTAAGAACGTTATGTAACTTTTATACAAACTTTATAAACTTTACATACTTAACATATACTTTACATAACTTTAATAAATTTATAAAAAGAATATAATAAATTTACAGTAAATTTAAATAAAATTATATAAACTTTCTAAACTTTATATATATTTATATATAAACTTTCATAAACTTAATGTACACTTTACATAAACTTATATCAATTTTATACTTTCAAAACAATAACTTTATTTAAACTATTAAACTTACATAAACTTAAATAAAATGCATGTTTACTTTAAATAAACTTTTATGAATTTATTAAGACTTTACATACACTTTACATAACTTTACATAAATTTACCAAAAATTTGCTTATTTACATAACTTTATTAAAAACACAATAATTACATAAATTTACATAACTACAGAGAACCTATATAAATCTTCAAATTATAATGTCTTTATTCTTATTGGAACATATATAACTTTAATAACTTAATCAATATATATATATTTTGGATAATAACCCTTAAGTCTTATATAAAGTTTTCATAACTTTTTTAACTTTACATAAACTTACAAACTGTAATATACCTTATTAAACTTGCTTAAATTTATCAACGATGAAGCGAAACTAAATATATTTAGCACAAAATAAACTTTCATAAACTTTATATAAACTCTTTATATAAACTTCATAACTTTATGTAAACTTTATTAAATCTTTAATAATTTATATAATTCTTTGTAAAGTGTTTATAAATTACATATAATTAATATACACTTTATATAAACTTAATATAAACTTTCATAAATCTTAAAATAAACTAGTCTAGTGAACTTTACATAACTTTATATGAACTTTATATAATTTATGATAACTTCTACATAACTTTATATAACTTTATAAGTATATAAAATTGATTTAAACTTTAGTTCAAACTTTATATCGAACTTATATATAACTTTATATAACTTTACATAAGATTCTCAGACAGAGTCAAGCTAACTTACATGAATTTAGTACATTGTTGGAAAATTTAGACACCTATGATAGAAACTATATATAAAATTTATATAAACTTTATATAAACCTTATATACACTTTACATAAACTTAGTAAACTTATCATAAACGTTATATAAGTTTTTTTAAATAAATAACTTTAAATAAACAACATTAACTTTACTCTAAAACTTTATAAACTTATATGAACTTAGATGAACACGAATAACAAGAATAAATGTTATATACTTTAAATAAACCTTATATAAACTTTATATAAACTTATTAAAAGCTATTAAATAAATTCTATAAAACTTTTATATAAACTTTTATAAACTTTAATTAACTATATACAATTTATACAATTAATAAACTTTTCATAAACTTTTATAAATTACATAACTTTACATCTTTACCTAACCTCTGCAATAACCTACCCCTAACCTTTATATTAACTTAGCCTAACTTTACCTAAAATCTGATTTAATCTATTTCTAACTTTTATGGAGTTTCATAACTTGATATAAAATTTTATAAAATTTTATATAAAACTGAAAATCCTTATAAAAACTTTAATAAAGATTTATATAACTTTATTACTTTATATAAATCTTATATAAATTTAACAAAATCTGTAAACTTTACATAAACTTACATTAACTTTAAATAATCAACTTTACTAAACTTACTAAAATTTAAAACTTCTTATAAACTTTACATAAACTTATATAAAACTTACATAAAATTATTTACTTAATATACTTTATATAATTTGACATAAACTTCTAATTAAACTTACATAACTTGTACATAGACTTACATATAAATTACATAAACTTTTATAAACTTTATATAATTTGTTTATAAATTTATTTAAACTTGAGTTAATCCACAGAACCAAAAAATAAACTCAATTCTTCTAACAGAATAGCACGACCATACATATCTGAAATAAATTTTATTATAACTGGTTCTATAGGTGATACCTTTATAAGCTTTTATTAAATTATTATAATTCATGAACTTAATCAAACACTATATAAATCTTATATTAAAATCTTTATAATAACCAGTTAAATTTATACAATTTATTAACTTTACATAAACTTTATAAACTTTTTGAAACTTACATAAATTTTTATACTTTACCTAAAATTATTTTTTAAATCCTTTAATGAAGCAGTGAATGTTCTGTTTAAACTTTATATAAAATTAACATTCTTTACAAAATTTATAGAAAATTTAGATCAGTTTTATTTCAACTTTACATAAACTTAATAAAATTATATTAATATTAATATTAAATCTTAAAAATCTTTATATATACCAATATAAACATCTCATTAAATTTTATATAAACTTATCATTGTCATAGACTTACCATAATTATGCGTAAACACCACACGAACTTAAAATAATCTTTAGTCTTACTTTACATAATGATATAAAATTCATTAAATTATTAACTTTATTAACTTATTATCTTTAATCAAATTCATTGTCTATATAAACTTTTATTCTACTTAGCTTAAACTTTACTTAAACTTTATATAACATAAAAACTTTATTTAACTTTTAAATTAATAGAAGCTAATATAGTAACTTTATATAAACTTTATATAAACTTTACCTAACTTTATATAAACTTTAGGTATAATTAAAACATAAAAGTTATATAAACTTACTAAATTTTTGTATAATTTATATAGAATTGTATTAAAGTTATTTTGTCTTGTTTTTGAATAAACAATATTTAACCTATATAAACTTTGCAATAAGCAGTGATAACTGTATAAAATCTATTATTTTTCCTTAATACATTTAAATACTTATTTTATCTGTACCCATAACTATATAAATTACATAAACTTATGTAAACTTTATATAACGTGTATATAAAGTATTATAAACTTTCTATATACTTAAATAAATTAATATAAACTTTAACATAAACTTTATAATGAGCTTTTGTATAACCTAACTTTGACTTAACGTAACTTATATACATTATATAAAGTTAATAAACTTATATAAACTTATATAAATTTAATAAACTTTATATATTACTTTATATATAACTTATTATATAACTTTATTAACTTATATAAACTTTATATAAATTTAGCTTTAAACTTTTATCATAAACTTTACATAGAGACTTTATATAACTTTATTAAACTTAATAAACTTTTATATAAATTTTTTAACTTATATATATTTATTACTTAATTAAATTTATTATATAACTGACATTATTTACTGATGCTTTATATAAGTTTAAAAAAGTTTACAAAATAATCTATTTTAAGCTTATCATAACGTTCGACAATAATTACATAACTTATGTAAACTTTATATAAACTTTATAAAACTTTATAGTAAACTTTAAACTTTATATAAACTTACATAAACTTTATATAAACTTACATAACTTTACATAAACTTGCCAAAAATTTTTTTAACTTTATAAACTGTCGTAAAGTTTTTCTAAGTTGCCATTTATATAATCCTTTTGACTTCAAGAATTAGGAATCTTTATAATAAACTTTATACTTCATAAACTTAACATAAACTTTACATAACTTTAAATAACTTATATATATATTAACAGACTTACATAAAATTAAATAAAAACTTTCATTAATAAAACTTTACATAAACTTTAAGGATAATTTATGAAAATCTTTTACATTCTCTCTCGCTAATAATACATAAACTTTATATAACGTTTATATAATTTATAACGTTTAACAATATTTTTCGATTATATAAACTTTACATTAACTTTACATAAACTTTATATAACTTATATTACTTTACATAAACTGTATAAAAGATATTTACTTTTCACATTAACTTTCTAACTTTACTAAACTTGCTAAAACTTACATAAAATTTATATAACCTTACATAAACTTACTATTAATGCTCTCATAACTTACATAAAATTTATTATAATCTTCACATAAACTTTACATAATTTATATAAATTACATAAACTTTAATATAACTGTATATATACTTTTACATAAACTTTACATAAAACTTATAATAATTTATTAATTATAAATAAACTTAATAAACTTTATATATCTGTTAAATTTACTTTATAAATTTTATATAAACTTTTAAGAATTTCATTAAAGTGATATAAGCTTATTAAAAAAATTTACATTACATAACTTTACATAACTTCATATAAAATTTATATGAACTTTATAACTAAACTTTTTTTACATTATATATAAAACTTTATAAACTTATATAACTTTACTTTAAATAACGTAACATAAACCTTTACATAACTTTACATAACTTTACATAAACTTAATAGCTTCACAAAATTGACCTTATAACTTTTGGAACTACAACACCTATTTTAAAACCTTTATAAAAACCTTTATAAAACCTTAATGACCATTAACTTAAGGTTTATAAGGGTGTCCCTAAACTTAATACAATAAACTCGAGAAGGATAAAATAAGTTAAACTTTACTAAACTTTATGTAAACTTTATAGAAACTTTATATAAACCTTTTATAAACTATATAAACTTATATTAAATTTTTTATCCAAGATCCTTACTAACATAAGTTTACATAAAACATTAGATAACTTTATATAAACTTTAACATAAACTTTACATAAACTTTAAATAACTTATATAAACTAAATAATAATACTTATATAGGACTTATATAAACTTACATAAACTTATATATAAACTTTTACATAAACTTTAATAATAACTTTATTATACTTTTATAAATAAACAACCTATACAAATCAAACAACCTGCGTAAAAACACGCAGAATATTTGATAACTAACATAAATTTCTTAACGTTATTTAAACTTATATAAACTTTAGTTAAACTTTATAAAATTTATACAAATTATATATAAAAATTATAAATAAATTTTACAAACTTAATATTTGTCTACTGTAAACTTATGTTAAACTTATATAACTTTATAACTTTATATAAACTTTAACATACAATTATATAAACTTTACATAAACTTATGTAAACTTTTAATAAACTTATATTAAAGTTTAATAACTTTAAATCACTTTATTAAACTTTAATAAACTTCATATATACTAATAGAACTTTATATAATACTTTAAAAGACTTTAAATAACATTTATATAAACTTTATATAGATTTAAATAACTTTATATATACTTTATTAAACCTTTTTATTACTTTATTACGCCTTACTTAGTTATATATATACCCTTAATTACATTATATTAACTTTTTTTTAAAACATTATGTAAACTTTTACATGAACTTGCTATAATTTTTAGATCAACTTTCGGTAATATAAATTAACACAAACTTTAACTATAAACTCTACATAAACTTTACTTAACTACATAAACTTTACCTTACTACCTAACTTTATAAAATTTAATCGAAATTACAGTAACTTTACAATAAATTTATATAAACTTTTATAGACGTTATATAAACTTTATATAAGTAAACTTTATATAAACTTTATATTAAAACCTTATAGAAACATTAATGAATAAATTTATATAAACCTCTGATAACTTATAACTAACATAACTTACATAAACTAAAACTTTATATAACTTTTTATAAACTTACATAAACTTTATATAAACTTTACATAAATTTATATAAACTTTATATAATACATAGAATTTTTTATAAATCCATAATCTTTTCTATAAATTTACATAAACTTTATATATAAATTACATAAAATTTTATATAACTTTAATAACTTTATAGTAGCATTAGTTTATAACTTTGTATATAAACTTTACATAAAATTATTTAAACTTACATAAACTTTACATAACTTTACAAAAACTTACATAACTTTATATAACTTAATCTAAATTATTCTCTTTATATAAACTTTATATGTACTTTATATAAACTTTATAATAAAAGTGAGAACTTTATATAACTTGATAAAACTTATATTATAGTTTATATTAACTATTATACTTATTAGGAACTTTACATAAACTTAACATAAACTTACATAAACTAAATAAACTTTATATAAACTTTACATAACTTTAAAATGGTTCTCAATTCAATGGTATAAGTTTCAAAAACTATAATAATTAAAAGTTTTCTTAACTTTATTTATACTTTCATTTATTTTATCATATACTTAAAAAAATTTTTCTCTAATTTATTTAGATTAGGAAACTTAAACATAGCTTAATTAGCTTTAATAAAATTAAATAATTTTATATAATTATATAGACTTTATATATAGAAACTTTTAAACTTTATATAAACTTATATATAACTCATAAACTTACATAAACTCATAAATTTAAAAAACTTAATAAACTTTACATAAACTTTACATAACTTACATAAACTTTGCCTTCAACTACCTCAACTTTATATGCAAATGAACATGACTTGGCGATTTCATTATGGTAGAAGTTTATTAACTATTAAAACTATTTTATTAGAATCTTTACATAAATTAGATAAACTTTATTACTTATATAAATTATTATATAACATTATTATAAATTTATAAAACTTATATTAAATTGTTATCTAAACTTACATAAATTGTTACATAAGTTTATATAACTTTATATACTTTAATAAAATTATATATTAACAATAAAATTATAATATAACCTTTATAACTTTATATACTTTTATATAAACTTAAATTAAATTTACATCAACTTAACATAAACTTTACATATAATTTTAAATAACTTACATAAGCTTTACATAAACTTAATGTAAACTTTATTAAACTTTATATACAATTTATAAAATTTTTTAGATATCACTGCAATATTTCTTTCAACCTTTAAAAGATTTTTGTATAAATTTACAATAATAATGAAACCTTATGTAAATTATGAAACTTTACATAAACTTTATAAACTTTATTAAACTTATATAGAACTTTATATCAACTACATAAAAAATAAGTTTAATACTTTATATAAACTTTACTAAACTTTATATATAATTTACATAAACTGTATGATGAAAAAACATACCATTATATTTAACTGCAAAATTATATAAATAATTTACACTCACTTCACGTGAAAATTACATAAATTTATATAACTTTATATAAACTTTTACATAAACTTTTTTTAACTACATAAACTTTCTAAAAACATTAAAACTTACATAAACTTTGCTTAAACTTACATAAACTTATGATAAACTTAACCAGAACTTTACATAGAACTTTACATAAACTTACATAAACTTTACATAATTTCACATAAATTTACAATAAACTTTAATTAAACTTATATAACTTTAATAAATTTAATATACGTTATATAAACGCTTTTTTACACAACTTTTAGTAAATATAACTATGGACATTATATTAAACTTTTATAAACTTTACATAAAACTTAATATCAATATAAACTTTACATAAGCGAAGAAAACTTTAAACAAACTGTGCCCGACTTTATTTAAAAGTAATAGCATTACTTAAACTTTATGTTAAACTTTTTATAACTTTATATATATTAGTAATAAATGAAACTATAACTTTAATATATATTATATAAACTTATGTATCTTATATTAATTTATATATATATTATATAACTTACATACTTTTTTTATAAACGTTACTAATTTAGTAAACTTTATATAAACTTATATAATCTTGATATAAACTTTATAATCTTTATACAAACTTATAATAATTCCGCTAAACTTTATATAAACTTAATTAAACTACATAATTTGCTTACTTTTATACTTACATATAACCTTAAATAACTTTATATCACTTTATATAAACTATATAAAGCTTAAAATAACTTTATATAATTTATATAATTTACATAATCATTATAAATATTTTGAACAGTATATTCAATTTTACATAAGCTTTCATAAACTTAGATAAATTATATTATCTTTACACCTACTTGATATAACCTATAACTTATAATAAACTTTACTTAAACTAACATAACTTTCCTATAAAAGTAAAAAATTAAATATAACTTTATATATAACTTATATACTTATTATAGTAAGCTGACACAGATTTATAAACTTATAGCTTATATAAATCTTTATATAAACATTTCATAAACTAAACATATACCTTTACATAAACTCTTGAAATAAACTTTATAATAGACTTTATAAACTTTACATAACTTATATAAACAATAATAGAGAACGTATAATAGAATTTTTATATAACTTTTATAATTTATTTAAACTTTACTAGAACTTTATGTAAACTTTTATATAAAACTTAAGCATTATTATAACTTTATGTAAACTTTTTTTATATATTATAATAAACTTTATTATGAAACTTAGAGTATTTAAAATTGAACTTTATTTATCATCACATGACCGTTACATGAAATGTAACATAATACTTACATAAACTTCATAAACTTCACAAAACTTTACATAAACTTTTATATAGACTTTATATAAATTTTATAATATATATATATAACTTAATATAACCTTAATAAACTTTACATAAACTTCTCATAAACTTTATAGAGAGTTTAATGGTCTTTATGATAGAACTTACATAACTTACATAAACTAACGTAACAATTTGAAGGTCAATATAACTTTTTATAACTTTATATAATTTTTATATTAAACTTTATAAACTTTATATAAACGTTACAAAATCATAAACTTACTAATTTAAATATAATTTAATAAACTTTACTGACTCATACACTTTAATACTTAATATAACTTTACATAAAATTTTTAAACTTTATATAGATTTTACAAATTTTATAAAACTTACATAAACTTAATATATTTATACACATTTATTTAAACTTATATAACTTATATAAACTTTAACATAAACTTTACAATAAACTACATAAACTTTATATAAACTTTATATAAACTTTATAGAAACTTTATTTAAACTTTACTAAACTTTCATACTTTACATAAACATAAACTTTAGCTAAACTTTACATAAACTTTATATAGCTTTACTAACTTTAATTAAACCTTTTACATAACTTTTCATAACTACATAATTTCACAAGAACTTACTAAATTTTATGTAAACTATTAATTTATATACTTTATATAAATTTATATAGACTTTTCAAACTTAAACTTTCTATAAAATTTACATAAACTTTATATAAATTAATATAACTTTACATAAATTTTAAATAAATATATCATGATTTTATATAAACTTTATAACCTTTACATAAACTTTATTAAACTTTATTAAACTTATATAAAGTTTATTTAAACTTATTTGAAATAAATAAACTTAAATAATTTCATATAAACTTTACAAAATTATTAAACTTTATGATTTATTAATAAGTTATATAAACTTTACCCATATATAAAACTTTATATAAATTACATAAACTTTATATAAACTTTATATAAACTTTACATAAACTTACATACTTTATATAACTATAAAACTTTGACTTTAATCCGATTAAAAAAAAAAATTTAATTGTTTTTTTTTAAAAATGAGTAAAAATACCGAAATAACATTGACTATTTTTTTTAAAAAAATATATTCAGGTCAAAATAGAATATGACTACGAGTCATCGGCTAACCTATTTTTTATATTTGCACGTAAGCAATTATTGCATAAAATGGGTGTAACTTTAGTAATTAAAGATAGCAAATAGGGTATAAATAAATACAGTTATGCAAATTTTGAATTTTTATACAGGTATAAAAATAAGAAAGTAAAATAGAAAGGTAAAAAAGAAAAATAAGATAAAATTGAAGATATATATAATAGAAATTATATCTATATGATATTATTATATATGTAAGTATATATATATATATATATATATTATATATAAATATATATATATATATATATCATTATAATACTATAACAATATCTTTCAATATATTTTTTAATATAAAACTTTGTTATAAAAAATTAAAAAAAACTTAACTGTTATTTCCGTTTTTAAATTCAATAAATAATACATCATTATATATAATTATATATACTATAGATATATATAATATAATTTATATATTTATTATATAAAAATATATATATATATATATATATATTTTATATATTATTATATATTAATATTATTATATATTATAATATATAATATATATAATATTTGAGCGACAGAGGGTAGAGGAGACTGATACTGCTTTGGAATTGAACGAACCGAAGTGCCGTTTCCCGATCACCAGTCACAAGATGGACTTGCTTTTTCATACACATCGTATGCCTTTTAGTTGAGCAAGTAGCACCGTTTCTCTTCTGGTATAAAAGCATGCCAGTGAGAGATATTGTAAACTGACTGACCTGCAGGATTAATTATCCGGTTAGTATGGTAGGGAATTGCTCCAAGCTCTGGCTACTTTCTGGCGCTACTCTGGTAAATCGGATCTTCATTGGAACCAGTGTGGAAGATTCAATAAACTTTGCCTTCGGTTTTGAAATGAATTAGTGGCATAAAGGGTTTTTTCATTTTGCTTCACATGCACCTCAGTACAACAGTCCAGCATTGACAATCGCAGGTCCGATATAATATGGAAATTGAACTGATATCACCAGTGCGTTCCCCGATATCACCAAGCACAGATGGATTTTGCATTTTTCACACGCTATTGTATTTGTTTGATGCAAAGTTTGCACCGTTTCCTCTTGTCTTGTAAAGAAGTCAGTGAGAGGATGTACCTGACCGACAATGCAGGAGTATATTCGCGGTTAGGTATTTGGTTACGAATTGCTTCACTCTGGCTCTTGGGGATCAGTGTTGAGATAGAGTTCCAATAAACATCTGCACGTTGGTTTGAAATTGAATATGGCAAGAGGTTTTTCTCATTTTTGCTCACATGCCCCTCCGGTAATACAGCAGGATGACAATCGAATGGTCCGGCAAATAATAGGAAGAGATCCGAGTATATCATTTTATGGATTTGAAGTCTAATCCTGTAGAGTTCAATGACATATCTGCAATATTCGAGTCTCACCGTTTTATTTTTTTTATATATTTACGAACACGTGTACAGAGAATGGTCTGTCGATCTCCACATATTTCTGTACCCTTTGAATCCCACCGGCAGCATAAATCGTGGGGTCACACACCAAAAGTTGGATAACAGTGTAGACTTGATTACATACACGGTATTGGCAATCAGCTTCCCATGCTACCATATACAGATTCTTCCCTGCCCTCTTTCTATACGAAAATATATATATAAATATTTATATATATAATATACGTATATAATTATATATATATTATATATATATATATATATATATTATGTGCGTGTGTTTGAAATCAAATTAATGGTATTAAAATTTTGTTAAAAACCAAAAAAAAAATAAATAAAAATAGAATAATATTTTAGATAATAAAAGATAAAAATAAAAAACAATAAAATTGTAATAAATATAATAATAATATATATAATATAAAATAATAAATATAATAATAATAATAATAAGAAATAAAACATGAATAATAATATAATAATAAATAATAATAACTAATAATTAAAAATAAAATAAAATCTTTAAATACTAAAATGATTAAAAAATAAAAATAAAAAATATCATAATAATAATAATAAAGATAATAGAATAATAATAATAATAGATATATAAAATATATAAATAAAATCAATAATAAATAATAATAATAATATAGTATATAATATAATATAATCCTAAAATAATAATAAATTAGAAATAATACATAGTCAAGTCGTGTTATTTGTTTTGTGTTGCTAAGCCGAGGTTTGAAGAACAAATTCTCCTCTTATATAGTCTTATACATACATAATAGTGAAGTAATTTTTTTTTTACTTGTTACTACCTAAATACCAAACAAAATACAAAAAAAATTCTATAATAAGTAATAACACAAATTTATCATTTCACCGAAAAGAAAAAATCTTTCAAAGCCTAAAACACCCTTTTCTCGCAGCTGTGATAACACTAATGATTTTTTTAGATATTGTGAACGATTCTGACGACAGTACGAGGACTTTTGGTATTAATAAAAATCAGAAAAATCATATATTGGCCAGAAGATGCGATCAAAAAATGGTACTTCTCACGTCAGTGGATTAAAGCGTTAAATAACCTATATAAACTTATATTAGAACCATTATAGTAAACTTTAAATATACTATATAAAGTTATATAGGTCTTTAATTAACTTTTTAAAACTTTATATAAAGCTTTTTATAAACTTTACAATATACTTTATATTTTGTTACATATATTTACTATAACATATAAACACTACATAAACTTTACATATAATTTTACCATCTCAATCTACTGTTCAATTTTTACCTAAATTATATAAAGTCTTTACATAACTTTACATAAACTTTACATAAAAAACTTATATAACTTATATAACTATTATATATTTTTTTAACTATATATACTTTATATAAACCTTATATAAACTTTATATAAACTTTATATAAAAATTTATATATAACTTATATAACTTACATAAATAAAAACACTTTAAATAAACTTAAATAAACTTATATAAACTTTATAACTTAATAACTTTATATAGACTTTATATAACTTAATAACTTTATATAAATTATAAGAATTTACATTACTTTACATTTAAACTTTTACTTTCCTATAAACTTTTATAACTTGATATAAACTTTCTTATTATAAACTTATTATTTAGTAAAACTTCTATGTAACACTTACAATATTAAATCCCCCATGAAACTTGATACCCTATTAACTTAAGGTAAATTACATAAATTTACATAAACTTTTCATAAACTTTACATAACTTACATCACTACAACTTACATAATTACATAAACTTTACTAAATTTACATAAACTTGCTAACTTTACAAACTTATATAACTTTAGATAAACTTAAATAATCTTTGCATTAAATTAATCCTTGCAAAGGTAACTTGATTTAAAATTATATAAGAACTACTGGTACTTATATAAACGTATATAACTTTATATAACTATAATAAACTTATATAAACTTATATACTTTACATAAATAAATAAACTTACATAATAATTAATCTTATGTAACATTAATCTAACTTGCAAAGGTTTATTTAAACTTTATAATAAGTATCACACTTACTGAACTTACTTAAACTGTTATATTAATTTTTGTTAAACTTAGCTAGTATGATACATATACTTTGCATAACTCTACATAAACTTCTATAAACTTTTGTATACATTTTTATATAATTTTGAAACTTTTCTAAACATATTACTAAATTTAATATTAATTAAAAAACATTAAAAACTTTACTGAACTTTACATAATTTTACATAAACTTTACATAAACTACATACAACTTTTTTTTTTTTTTTGCTTAAACTTACATAAACTTTAAATGAGTGTTTTTATATATAAAAATATAAAGAAACTTTATATAAACTTTATATTTTAATTTATAAAAGTATAATTAGAAACTTTACATAAATTTAACATAATCTTTACATAAACTTACATAAAAATTTACATACTTATAAAACTTTATATACCTTTATTAAGTTATAATATGAACCTTTTATAAACTAAACATAAAACTATAAGAACTTACATAAACTTCCTAACTTTCTAAACTTACATAAATTACTAAACTTTACTAAACTTTACATAACTTTCTAAACTTCATA
Source organism: Trachelipus rathkii (assembly GCA_015478945.1). NCBI lineage: Eukaryota > Metazoa > Arthropoda > Malacostraca > Isopoda > Trachelipodidae > Trachelipus > Trachelipus rathkii. The sequence continues at coordinate 39,093 of JABUQX010061971.1, forward strand.
AACTTAATGTAACTTATATAAACTTTACATAAACTTTATGTACACTTATATAAACTCTATATAACCTTTTAATAACTATTAAACTATATAACTTAATATAAATTATATAACTTATATAAACTTTACATATACTTTAACATAAACTTAACATAAATTTAAACAACTTATATAACTTTACATAAACTTACATAAATTTAATATACTTTATATAAACTACATAAACTTATACAAACTTATATAATTAACAAAAAATAATAATTTCATACTTTATATAAACTTTAATAAACTTACATAAACTTTAATAAACTTTTATATTACTTTACATAAACTTTAATATAAACTTTACATATAATTTACATAAAACTTATAGAAACTTTACATAACTTTATATAACTTTATATCAACTTTATATAGACTTTATATAAACTTATTTTAAACTTAATAAACTTTAATAAACTTTACATAAACTTATTAAACTTTTTAATAGAAATTAGCTAAACTTTATTAAAACTTACATAAAATTTACATAAACTTTACTAACTTAACATAAACTTGCTTAACACTTACATAAATTTATATATTAGATACATAAAATTTACATAAACTTTATATAGATGTATTAAACTTTACATAATTTAAATAAACTACAAATACTTTATGTAACTTTAATAATTATTGAAAATGAATGATATGATCTTGTTATAAACCTTTATATAAACTTTACATAAACTTTATTAACTTACATAAACTATATTGAATTTCATAAACTATATAAACTTACATAACTTTATATAATTTAATATAAACTTAATAATTTTATTTAAACTTTCTTTAAACTTATAATAACTTTTATATCTTTATATAGAACTTTATATAATTTATCTAAATATTTTATATTACGGTAACTTACATAAACTTATAAAATTTACTCTTACTAACTTACATACTTCAATAATTACATAAACTTATGTTATAATAACTTACATAAACTTTAGTAAATTTATATACTTATATATCAATTTATATAGAATTATATAACATATATAACTTTATATAATTTTATACTTAGTTGTATCTTTCATTTTATTACATAAATTTAATAAATTTTAAACAAACTGTTATATAAGCTTACTATTTACATAAACTAATAATTATATAAACTTTACATAATCTATAAAAACTATATAATAATTACATAAACTTTATATATAATCTTAATAAAGTATATAAACTTACATAAATTTTACATAACTTTAATAACTTATATACAACTTTCATATTTATAAACTTTTACATAGAATTTACTAAATTTATATAATTTACATAAACTTATTAAACTTATACAACTTTATATAACTTTATATAACTTTAATACTTGAAAATTACTTTACATAAATTTCATAAACTTTATATAAACTTTATAAACTTTACATAAAAACTTGTTATTAAATTTAAATAAATTTACATACTTACTTACTTTACATATAACTGTGCTTACTTTACATAAACTCTTATATACTTACATAACTTTACATAAACTTTATTAACTACATAACATTTACATAATATTCAAATAAAACTTTACATATTTATGTAGTGATTATATTAGATTATATAAACTTTTAAAACTTTATATAACCCTTTAATTAAACTTTACATAATTATATACGATTACCTAACGTTTATGAACTTTACATACTTTATAAAAATTACATAACTTATATAAACTTATTTATATACTATATTATTTATTAACTTATTAACTTATATTTAAACTTTATATAAACTTTAATATAAACTTTATATAAACTTTATATTACTTTAAATTTAACCTTATATAATCTTTATATAATTTAATATAAACTTGATATACTTCAACTTCTAATGTATAATAAACTTATATAAATTTGTAAAACTTATTTAACTTTATTAACTTTATAAATTCTATAAACTTATTAAATAAACCTCATAAACTTATATAAATCTTAAAAACTTTATATATCAACTTTATATAAACTTTATCTACTTAAATAACTTTATATAAACTTTTATAAAACTTATATAAAACTTATATCAAACTTTATATACTTTATAAAACTTATATACACTTAATATAGACTTTAATCATATTTATATAAACTTTACATAAATTTTATAAATTATATAACTTTACATAACTTTATATAAACTTTACATAACTTAACATTAAACTTTACTAAACTTTACATAACTTTATGTAAACTTTATATAAACTTTAACATAAACTTAATAAACTATATAAAACTTTATATAATTTACATAAATTATTTCCATTTTTTTTGCTATGTCTTTTTTAATATTTACATAAAAAGTTTACATAACTTATGTAAACTTTATATAACTTTTATATAACTCTTATATAAACTTTATATAAAACTCTATATAACTTTATATAAACTTTATATACAATTTTATAAAAACTGTCATAAATCTTTACATAAACTTACTTTGAGGAATCATTATATATTTTTCATACAAATAAACTTCAAAACTTTACATAAACTTTTATGTACAACTTAACATAAACTTATCATAAACTTTACATAATCTTTACTTAAACTTTAGTATATATAATAAACTTTATATTAACTGTATATATTATTATTAAACTTATTAAAAACCTTATATACAACTTTATATAACTTTTTATAAAATTTAGAAACTTCTAACTTAACATAACTTTATATAACTTTAATAAACTTTTATATATTATATTACATTAAATTTTACATACTCTGTTTATTACTATAACTTCTAAACTTTAATTTTGTTTCTTATGTAAAGTTATGTAATTTATATACAACTTATGAGACATGCGTTAAGTAACTTTATATAACTTTATATAAACTTGATAGAAAACGTATAATATTAGAAGCTTGATATAACTTATATAAACTTATATAAACTTTACATAACTTTACATAAATTTATCATAAATTTTAAAACAACTTTATATAATTTAAATAAACTTTACATATTTACAAATTGACATTGTATTTATCAATATAAATTCATGTTCTGAATTCAAAAATTTACATAAACTTTACACAACATTATTAAGCTTATAAAAACTTTATAATATTGTGTTAAAATTTCTATACATTTATATTAAACTTATATATACTTTAATATAAACTTATATAAACTTATATAACTTTTACATAAACTAACATAAACTTACATAAATTTGAAATATACTTTATTTAAAACTTTACATAACTTTACATACTTTAAAAAAACTTTAATATTTATTAAACTTTATATAACTTTCATAAACTTACATAAACTTTATGTAACTTTATATAAACTTATATAAACTATATAACTTTATAAAACTTTATATTAACTTTATATAAACTTACATAAACTAACATAAACTTTACTAAACTTAAATAACTTTTATAACTACTAACTTACATACTGTCATCTTTTATTTCTTATGTTCCTATATAAGCTTATATAACTATACATCATCAATATTACTAACATAAATTTATCTAAACTTAAGAAACTTTTATATAAATTATATAACTTTATTAAACTTACATAAACTTCTAAACTTACATAATACTTATATAAACTTATATTAATGTTGCTTAAATTTATTTAAATTTACAATTATAGAATGTAGGAAATTCATAATTTTTACATAAACTTTGCTAATATACTAAAATGACTTTATCTTCACTTAAGTAAACTTTACATAATTTACAAATTTAGACTTCTTTACATAGAATTTTTATACTTTTATATAACTTTATATAAACTTATAAACTTATATTAAACTTATAATCTTTATAAACTTTACATAATTTTAATAAACTTTACAATAAATGTAAAATAATTTATATAAACATTTACATAAACTTGTACATAAACTTCAACTTACATAACTTACTGTAACTAATATGTAAACTTTATTGACTTTTACATAAACTTTAGATAAACTTTATGTAAACTTTATTATAACTTTATATAAACTATAATAAACTTAATATAACTTATATGAACCTTATATAAACTTTATATTAATATATAAACTCTATATATAATTTACATAAACTTCATAAAACTTACATAAAACTTAATAAACTTTATATAAATTCATAAACTTACATAAACTTAAGTACACTAATGAAAACTCTACATAAATTTTCAATAAACATTAAGTAAACTCTAAGAACATAAAAAAAAACTATATATATTTGAATATAGAAAGTAATAGCTTTTAATAAACTTATATATACTTTTACATAAACTTAACATAACTTTACATGAAACTTTAATAAATATTATAACTTTAATAAACGTTACTAAACTTTAAATAAACTTTACTAAAATTATAAAGTTTATATAAACTTACATAAACTTAAATAACTTTTATAAACTATATATAAAATTTACAAACTTTATATAACTTTACATAAACTTTATAAACTTAACAACTTTATATAACTCTTATATAAACTTTATATAAATTTACAATGAACTTTACCTAAACTTTACATAACTTATAAACTTTTATATAAACTTACATAAAATTATTTAAATTTACAATAAATAACATAAATTTACATAATTTAACATAATCTTGCTAAACTGACCAATATACTTTAATATACTTTAAAATATAACTTTAAATAAATTTACATAAACTTTACATAAACTTTCATAAACTTAACTAAACTTTAAATAAACTTTACATTAAACTTTATATCTTCATAAACTTCATAAACTTCAAAAACTTACAATAGTTATGGGAACTTATATAATACTTATATAAACTTTATATAACTTATATTAATTTATATAAACTTATAACTTTATATAAACTTTACATACTTATCTAAACTTTATATAAACTTTAACATAACCTACATAAACTTTATTATACTTATATATACTTATATAGTACTTTATATATTTTATATAACTTATAAACTTTATAATAACTTTATTTACATAACTTAATAAATTTACATAAACTTAATATAACTTATTTTTTAACATAAATTATATATAAACTTTAAATAAATTTAAATAAACTTATGTAAACTTTACATAAATTTATATGAAGATTAATATAACTTTATATATTACTTATTAACTCTATTATAAACTTTCATAAAATATACATAAACTTTACATAAAACTTATATAAACTTATAATATATAAACTTACATAAACTTATTTAAATCTACAAACTTTGATGCTAACTTTTAACATATTTTTACGTAAACTATTGCTTGCTACTTGCATTATATAACTTACAAAACTTTACATAAACTTTACTTTAACTTTACAATAACTTTCATAACTTCACATAACTTTACATCAATTTTAAACTTACTAAACTTTATAACTTTATTATAACTTACATAAACTTATATAAATTTACATAAACTTACAAAATTTAGTTATAAAGTCTTCAAAATTCATAACTTTATGTAACTTTATATAAAATTTATATAAACTTTATATCAAATTTATATATACTTTATATAACTTTACATAAACTTTATATAAACTTTACGAAAACTTTATGTACTATATAACTTACATAAATTTACTAAACTTATTAAACCAATTTTATATAAACTTATATAAACTTATATAAATTATATAAACTTTATAAAATTTATATAAATTATATAACTTTACATAAACTTAACAAAACTTTACATAAAACTTTAAATAAACTTTTGTAAACTTTATAATAAATTTATACTAAACTTTATATAACTTATAATTTATATTAATTTTTCATAAACTTTATATAAACTTTACATAATACTAATATTGAACTTAACATAAACTTAATATAAACTTTACATAAACTTTATCTAAACTTTATATATAACTGTTAATAGATTTTAATAACTTATTAAATCTTATATACAGATTGCATAATACTTTATAAAACTATATATAACTTTATACTCCTATTATCCAATTTACCTAATTTCTCATAAATTATCTCCTTACTACCTAAACTTTCATAAATTTACATAACTTTACATTAAACTTTACATAAACTTCATGAAAATCTGTACATAAATTTACATAAACTTTATTAAACTTTGTCCCTTTATATAAACTTTATATTTAATTATATAAAACTTAAAATTCAGATCGCTTATTATATAAACTCTATATAAACTTTACATAAACTACATAAACTTTACATATAATTTAAACAGCTTAATGAAACTAGCATAGAACTTTAACTAACTTTAAAAATTATATAAACTTTACAATATAACTTAATAAACTTTATATAACCTTACATAAGCCTTTAGTAACTTTACATAACTTTATATAGACTTTACATAAAATTACATAAACTTTAATAACTTTATATAAACTTTACATATATATAACTTTACTTTATGTGTTACAGAAACTTTATATAAAACTTTACATAAAGCTTAAAATAAAACTAATATAAAACTTAATATAAAACTTAATATAAAACTAAATTTAAATTTATTATCATATTTAAACTCTTTAATAAAGTTTTGTAAAGTTTTATAAAGTTTATGTAAGTTTATTAAAAGTTTATAAGTTTAGTAAAGTTAAGCAAGTTATTGTAAGTTAAGTAAAAGGTTTGTAAGTTTATGTTAAAGTTTAAATAAATTCAGGAATATCGGCTAAGAATTTATACTATAGATCCTTAAGTTTGTTCAGTTTATGTAAAAGTTAAAATAACAGACAGAACTGAAGTTCATATTAAGTTTGTATAAAGTTTATATAAAGTTATTAAGTTAAAAAGTTTATGTAAATTATGTAAAGTTATATAAGTGTATGTAAAGTTATAATAAGTTTATTAAAGTTATGTAAAGTTTTATGTAAGTTTAAATATAAATAAAAGTAATGTTATAATTAAAGTCTATATGTAAAGTTTATATAAAGTTTTATAAAGTTTATGTAAAGTTTATATATAAGTTTATTTAAGTTTATGTAAGTTTATTTAAAGTTATATAAGTTTGTTAAAATTTAGTAAAGTTATGTATGTTTATGTAAAGTTTATATAAAGTTTATATAAATTTATATAAAGTATATAGGTTTATATAAAGTGTATTAAAGATTTGTATAAAGTTATATAAAGTTAATCAAGTTTAATGTAAAGGTGTTAAGTTTACATAAAGTTGATGTAAAGTTATGTAAGTTTATGAAATTTTAGTAAGTTGTAAGTTATATAAGTTTATGTAAAGTTTATTAATTTAACAATTATATAAGATGTTTATAAAGTTATATTAAGTTTATATAAGTTTATAATAAAAGTTTAAATAAAGTTTAAATAAAGTTATAAAGTTATCTAAAGTCCTATAAATTATGTATAGTTGATATAAAGTTTATGTAAAGTTGTATTATTTATGTAAAGTTTATATAGAAGTTTATGTAAAGTTTATATAGTTATTTTATATAATTTATAAAAGTTTATTATAAGTTTATTAGAAATGTTTAACATAAAGTTTATTTAAAGTTATGTAAATGTTTATGTAAGTTTATGTAAAGTTTATATAAGTTTATTATAAAGTTTTTATAAAGTTTATATAGAGCATATAAGTTTATATAAGTATATCAAAATTTTAATTTAGTAAGTTATGAAAGTTTATATATAAATTTAACAAAAGTTATGTAAGTTTATATATAAAAAGTTTATGTAAAGTTTATATAAGGTTATATAAAGTTTATATAAAGTTATATAAGTTATATATATAGTTTAAGTTTAAGTTTATGTATAAGTTTAAGTAAAGTTATGTAAAGTTTTGTAAAGTTTTTGTAAAGTTTATATTATTTCTCAGTTTATATGTAAGTTTATACAAGTTTAGTAAAGTTTTATAAAGTTTATGAACAGTTTATTGAAAGGATTATGAAAGTTTAGAAGTTATGAAAGTTGTATAATTTATGTAAGTTATATATATCTCACTGTATGTTTAAGCAAGTTAAAGTGAAGACTCAGTTTAGTTTTTTAAAGACAAGTAAAGTTTAAATAGTTTATGTAAAGTAGCTATCACGTTTATAAAGTTTATGTATAAGTTTATTTAAAGTTTTATTAAAGTTTATAAGTTAAATATAGTTTATATAAAGTTTATAAAGTAATAAAAAGTTATGTAAAGTTTACATAAAGTGTTTGTAAAGTTTATGTAATTCTAATTCTTCTTATGTAAGTTATATAAATTTATTTAAAGTTTATGTAAGTTTATTAAGTTTATGTAAATAAAGTTTATATAAGTTATATAATTTTTATATACGTATATAGTTTATATAAAGTTTATATAAAGTTTCATAAAGTTTATGTAAGGTTTATGTAAAGTTTATTAAAGTTTATGAAAGTTTATGTAAGTATATAAAGTATGTAAAGTTTTATATTGTTAATATAAAGTTCAATAAAGTTATAAAAGTTTATATAAATTTACATAAAGTTTATGTAATTTATGTGAAGTTTATGTAATAGTTTGTGTAAAGTTATGTAATTTTATGTAAACTTTATTTAAATTTTTATGTACAGTATGTAAAGTTATGTAACTATATGTTAAATTTTATGTAAAGTTTATGTAAAGTTTTATAAAGTTATGTAAAGTTTAAGCAAGTTTATGTAAAATTTATGTAAGTTTAGTCAAGTTTATGTAAAGTTTAAATAAAGTTGTAAAGTTTATATAATTTATATAAAGTTAGTAAAGTTTATGTACAGTTTTTGTATTTATAAAAGTTTATAAAAGTTATATAAAAGGTTCTATAAAGTTTATATCCGTTTTGTAAAGTTTAATAAAGTTATGTAAAGTTTATATAGCTTTATATAAAGTTTATTAAAGTTATGTAAAGTTTGTATAAAAGTTTAAGTAAAGTTTGATTTGTTTATTAAAGTTTAATGTAAAGTTTATGTAAAGTTTATTAAAGTTTATGTGTAAAGTTTTATGGTAAATTTACTTAAATTTTAAACGTTTATAAAGTTTAACTGTCATGTTAATGTTATATATAGGTTTATATAAAGTTTATATAAAGTTCATATAAGTTTAAATAAGTTAATAAATTTCTGTAAATTTTAATTAAGTTAATTTAAAGTTTATGTAAAGTTTATGTAATTATATAATAGTTATTTAAAGTATGTATGTTTATGTTAGTTATTAAGTTTTATAGAGTTTATATTACAAGTTAATATAGCAAGTTTTATAGGTTTACCATTGTTTAGATTAAGTTTAGATAAAGTTATATAAATTTATATAAGGTTTATACTCAAACTTAAACTATATTTATGCAAGATCAGATAATGTATACCTTTAAGTTTAGCATAAGTTGACTTCAGTTGCATTTTTTCTAAAGTTTGTGTAAAGTTTTATAAAGTTTTGTTAAGTTTTTATAAAGTTATGTAAAGTTTTGTAAGGTTTATATAAGTTTTATAAAACTTTTGTGAAGTTTAGACTCCTACAGATAAAAGACAGACCGACGATTAGATCAGTCCTTATGTAAGTTTATGTAAATTTTATGTAAGTTTGTAAGTTTTGTAAAGTTTATATAAAGTCTATGTAGAGTTTATGTAAGGTTTAATTATTAAAGTGTAGGTAAAGTTTAATGTAAGTTTCAATAAATTTATGGTATGTAAAGAAAAATGTGAAATGTAAAGTTTATGTAATCTTAGTATTGTTCATATAAAATTTCATATAGTTAATATGAAGTTTATATATAAGTTCTATAAGGCTATGTAAGTTTATGGTAAGTTTATATAAAGTTTATGAAAAAATAAAAAAAAAAAAAAAAAAAAAAAAAAAAAAACAAAAAAAAAAAAAAAAAAAAAAAACCCAAAAAAAAGGTTATTATTATTTAAGTTTATATAAATTTTTTGGAATAGGTTTTTTTTGGATTAATTTTTAACCGTATCTAAAGAAGATGTATTTGCTATAGTTTTTGTAAGGTTTATGTAAATTATGTTAAAGTTACCTAAAGTTATATAAGTTCTATGAACTATATATGTAAGGTTCATATAAAACTTTGTAAAGTTAAGGTTAAGTAATAAAGTTTTATGTTAATTTATGTAACAGTTTATATAAAGTTACATAAAGTCTATATAAAGTTTATTTAAAGTTATGTAAAGTTATGTAAAGTTTTATTAGTTTATTAAAGTCTTTGTAAGTTTGTGGTAAGCTAAAGTAAATTTTATTTAACATTTTATTATGTTTATCATAAAAGTTTATATTAAGGTTTATAGAGTTATAAAGTTTATTAAGTTGAATTCTGTGTCTCTAATGAAACTTAAGAAGTTAGGTATCTTTTCTGTAAAGATTCTATGACATTCTCATATTTCGTTTAAATAAGTTTATGTACCGTTTGTGAGTTTATTAATAAGTTATTTTAAGTTATATAAATATATAAAGTTTTTATGTAAAATTTATGTAAGTTTTATGTAAAGTTATAAGTTTATATAAATTTTATACTAAGTTTATATATAGTTTATATAGTTTATATAAAGTTATATAAAGTTATATAAAGTTTATATAATTTATATAAATTTATATCAAGTTATATAAAGTTTACATAAAGTTTGAAAGTTTTATGTAAAGTTTATATATGAGTTTATTTTAAATTTATATATATTTATTAAAGTTTAGTAAATTAGTATTAATTTATTAAAGTTATTAAGTTAATATATAAGTAAAATGTTAGTTATGTAAAGGTTTGTAATAAAGTTTTATCAAGTTTATATATAGTTTATATAAGGTTAAAAGTTTATATAAATTTATTTAAATTATATAAGTTTACCATTGAATAATTTAAATTAATAGAAAATTTATGTAAAGTTAGATAAGTTACAATTAGTTTATATAGTTTATGTAGTTTTTGTAAAGTTTAATAGTTTATGTAAAGTTTAATAAAGTTTTAAATATGAAATTTTTATGTAAAGTTTATGTAATGTTATATAAGTTTATATAAATTATATAAAGTTTATATTAGGATAAAGTTATATAAAGTTTATATAATTTATATAACGTCTTCTATAAACGTTTAATAAAGTTATGAAACGTTTATGTAAAGTTTCTATAAATTTATGTAAAAGTTATATAAGTTTTTAACTCTACCAGACATTTTTATAATTGCACATTACGTTTAACTAAAGTTATGCAGGCTGCTTTTACCGCTATTTAAATTTTTTGTAAAGTTTATATAAATTATGTAAGTTTATATAAAGTTTTATAAAGAGTTTATGTAAAGTTTTTTATAATTTATAGAAAGTTTATATAAAGTGTATTTAAAAGTTTATTAAAGTTTATATAAAAAAATGATAAATGTTTATAATACAAGTTATATAAAGTTATATAAGTTTTATTTAAGTATATAATAAGTTTATATAAAGTTATATAAAATTTTTTAAGTTTATATAGATTATGTAAAGTTATAGTTTATATAAGTTTATATAAGATATGTTAAATAATGTTTAAATAAGTTTTATAAGAAAGAGAAAGTTTATATAATATTTATGTAAAGTTTAATATAAAGTTAATATAAAGTTTATATAAATTTAACAAAAGTATTATTTAAGTTATATTTTTTTTATTAAAATGTTATATAAAAGTTTATATAAGTTTATATAAAGTTTAAATAAAGTTAAATAATTTATAAAGTTTATATAAAGTATAATATATAAGTATGTAAAGTTTATATATAGTTATGTAAAGTTTATATAAGTTTATTGTAAGTTTATTATAAGTTTATTAAAGTTATTAAAGGTTTATATATGTTATATAAAGTTATTATAGTTTATATAAGTTACATAGCTTCATTAAGTATTGAAGTTATGTAAGTTTATGTAAATTATTATTAAAGTTAGTTAAAGTTTAAATGTAATTTATATAAATTTATGTAAAAAGTTTAAGCAAGTTTATGTAAAGTTAGTAAAGTTTATGTAAAGTTATGTAAAGTATTAAATAAGTTTATGTAAAGTTTTATATCGAATATATAAAGGTATGTAGAAAGTTTTAAATATAGAAGTTTATATAAAGTTTTATATAAAGTTTGTATAAGTTATATAAAGTTTATGTAAATTTATATATTTATGTAAAGTTTAATGAAGTTTATATAAAACTTATGTAAGTATTAAGTATTTTAAGTTTATGTAAAAGTTATGTAAAGTTTATATATTTATGTAAATTTATATAAAGTTTTATGTAAATTTTATATAAGTTTTATATAAGTTTATTAGTTTATATAAAGTTTTTTAAGATTTTATGTAAAGTTTGTAAAGTTTATATAAAGTAATTAAAAAAACTTTTGTAAAGTTTATGTACAGTTTTTGTAAAGTTTTATATACAGTTTATATAAAGATTATATTAAGTTATATAAGGTTATATATATATTAACATTTTCTATATAAAGTTAATAAAGTTTACATAACGTTTATGTAAAGTTTATATAAGTTTCAAATACTAAAGTTTATGTAAAGTTTAGTAAAGTTTATGTACAGGTTATGTAAAGTTATGTAAAGTTTATATATAAGTTATAGTTAAAATATATTAAGTTTATATAGAAGGTTATATAAAAGTTTTATATAAAGTTTATAAAGTTTAAATAAAGGTTTATGATAAAGTTAAATAAAGTTTAAATAAAGTTATTATATTATGTTTATATAATTATATAAAGTTATGTAAAGTTTATATAAATTATGTAAATTCATATAATAGTTTATGTAGAGTGTATAAAGTTATGTAAAGTTTATATAAGGTTATATATAGTTTTATATATAAGTTTTATAAAGTTTATATAACGTTTACATAAAGTTTATGTGAAATTCAACACATCATTCCAACTTGTTGTAAACTATTTATAGAAATGAAATGTAAAGTTTTATGGTAAATGTTTATAATAAGTTTATGTAAAGTTTAGCAAAGTATGTAAAGTTTATAAGAAGTTTATGTAAAGTTTATGTACAGTTTAAATAAAGTTTATGATAAATGTTATATAAGTTTATAAAGTTTTATGTAAGTTTATGTTAAGTTAGTATAAAGTTTAAAATATAAAGTTTATATATAAGTTATATATGTGTTTGTATATTAAGTTATAAAAGTTTATGTAAAGTTTTATAAAGTTATGTATAAGACAAAACTTGTTATATTAAAGTTATGTAAAGTTAAATAAGTTTATTAAAGTTTATGTAAAGGTTAGTAAAGTTTATATAAAGTTTATGTAAAGTTTGATATAAAGTTTATGTAAATTTTATAAAGTTTTATAAAGTTTATTAAGTTTATATAAAAGTTCATTAGAATTTATGTAAAGTTTTTGTAAAGTATATATTTATATTGTTAAATTATTCATAGTTTACTGAAGCTTATGTAAAGATAGTAAAATTATATAAGAGTTTTTATAAAGTTATTATAGGTTATATAAAGTGTATATAAATTATAAAGTTTAATATAAAGTTTAAGTTTAAAGTTATATACTATTATTGTTTGTAAGTTGTAAAGTTTATGAAAATTTATGTAAAGTTTATGTAAAGTTTGTATATATTAGTTTAGGGTTTAATATGTAAAGTTTTGTAAAGTTTATATAAATTTGATGTAAAGTTTATATAATAAGGTTATATAAGTCATAAATTTCTCTGATTATAATGGTTTCATAAAGTTTATTTAAGTTTATGTGAAGTTTATGTAAGTTATGTAATAGTTTATGTAAAGTTTATATGCAAATTTATGTAAAGTTTATAAATTTATTAAAGTTATGTAAAGATTTGTACACAATATACATTTTACTTAAAGTTTAAGAAATATTTATGTAAAGTTTATGTAAGACGTTTAGTAAAATTATCGTAAAGTTATGATGTAAAGTTTATTAACGTTATGTTAACTTTATATAAAGTTTATACAAAGTTTGTAAATTTTGTCAAAGTTATATAAATTATTCAACAGTTATGTAAGGTTTATGTAAAGTTATGTAAAGATTTATGTAAAGTTATATGAAAATTTTTAAATGAAGTTTTTACAATATAAAAGTTTAATTAGTTAATATAAAGTTATGTAAAGTTTTATTATAGTTTATATACAAGTTTTTAATGGAAGGCAGTGTATATAACGTTTTTTAAAGTTGGGCAAAATTATGTTTAGATTTATGTCCTTTGGTTTATGTTATATTTGTTATATAGTTTATTATTATTATACGGTTATATAAATCTATATAAAGTATATATAAGTTTTGATATAAATTTTAATATAGAAGTTTAAGAATAGATGTAAAGTTTATGTAAGTTTTATGTAAGTTTATATAATAAGTTTAGGTATAGTTTAGGCAAAGTTTATGTCAACATTTTTAAGTTTAGTAAATTTATGTAAAGTTGTGTAAAGTTTATGTAGTTTATGTAAAGTTGATGAAAAGTTTATGTAAAGTTATATATAGTTTTAGATATATAAGTTTAATAAAGTATTATAATAAGTTTATATAAAGTTAATAAGTTTATATAAGTTATATAAGTTATATAAGTTATATAAAGGTTATTAAAGGTTTATATCAATTAAATAGTAGATGTATTTTCTTGTAATGGTGACGTAATTTTTACGTAAAGTATATAAAAGTTAATAAAGTTTATGTAAATAATTTCAAGATTATAAAGTTATTCAAAGTTTAAGAAATTTTTGTTATGAAAGTTATTTAAAGTTACGTAAAATTTTCAAAGCTATAAAAGTTATATAATTTTATATAAAGTTATATAAATATTATAACGTTTATATAGTGGTTATATAAAGTTTTATAAAGTTAATATAAGTTATTAAGTTATTATAATGTTTAGTATAGAAGTTATATGGTATAAGTTATGTAAAAGTTTATGTAAAGTTTAATATAAAGTTAATTTAGTTATGTAAAGTTTTGTAAAGTTTTGTAAAGTTTATGTTAGTAAAGTTTATGTAAAGTTGTGTAAAGTTTATGTAATTATGTAAGTATATAAAGTTTATGTAATGTTATATAAAGTGATATAAAGTTAAAAAGTTTAAAATGTTTATCACTTATATAAAGTTTATTAAAGTTTTATATTAGGTTATATGGGTTTTATACAGGTTTACCTTTAACCTTTAGGTCCATGGAAGTGAGAGTACAATTTTTTGATGCTATTTTGCCAATATACTGATTTTCGGTTTGTATTTTATAAAGTACAAAAAGTATCAGTATATGTCGTCAAACGTTCACACATATCTAAAAAATTATAAGTGTTATAAGCTGTCGCAGAAAAGGGTGTTTAGGTTGAAAGATTTTTCTTTTTTGTGAACTGAATGTTTTTCTAATTATTATGTATTAAGATTTTTGTATTTTTTTTTTGTTTATGTATAAACCAAGAAAGAAATTTTACTCCTACTAAATTTTCGAAAAAATAGGCTAACACGATGTAAAAGGCCTCCGGTTCACATGTGACTTCAAAGTTATTTATTATACAATAGTAGATGCAACTGACTAATTATTATTATTATTTTTTCATTTATTATTTATTGTATATTTAATGTATTAATTATTATTTATATTTATATTGGATATTAGACAACTTGAGTATTATATCTATCATGATATATTTTTTTTTATTATTCATTTTTATATCTATTAATATTATATGAATTTTTTTATTTATTTTATTTTATGTTTTTTATTTAAATTTAATTTTTATTTTTATATTATTATTTTTCTATTTAATATAAATTGTATTATTATATCTATTATATTATTATATATAATATAATTTAATTTTATATTATTTATTTATTTTCATTAATCGATTATTATTATTGAAAGAACCCTCATTATTTATTTATTATTATTATTATCAAATAATTATTTATTATTATTAGATTATATTTTTTTTTTATTTTATTTTTATTATATTTTATTTTTTTTATTATTATTATAATATTATTATATATATGATTATATATCTATATATATATATATATATATATATTAATAATATAATTATATTACTATATATATATATTATATAGTATAAGTATTATTTTATAAGAAGAAGGAAGGGAGATCTGATAATTGGTATCACAAAGTGACAGACTGTATGCATACGATTGGTATGATAAATAATCTGTACACTTGTATACAACTATGGCTGGTGTTGAACCCCACGATATTATGCTGGGCGGTTGGATTCAAGTACAGAAAATGTGGGATAGGAGACCATTCTCGTACAATCAGTACAGTAGTATATGGGTGGAGTCGTATGCAATATGCTCATTTGAACTATACAGGATTGACTTCAATCCAGAAATGGTATACTCGAATTATTTATTATTGCTGGACCATCTGATTGCAATGCGCTGTGTAACCGGGGTGCATGGAGCAAATGAGAAAAACCTCTATGCACTATTCATTCAAACAAGTGGCAGAAGGTTATTGAACTCTATAACACTGGTACCGCCAAGAGCCAGAGTGGAGCAATCGTATACCAATACTACGCGAATATACTGCCTGCATTGTCGTCAGGTTTGACAAATCGTCTCCTGACATCTTTTACCAGAAAGGAACGGGCAAACTTGCATCAAACAAGAACAATAGCGATGTGTGACAAATGCAAAGTCCATCTGGGTGAATCGGGAAACGGCACTTCGTGTTTCGTTCAATCCATTATTATTATTGCTATTACATTATTTGTCAATGCCTGGCTGTTGTACCTGAGGGTGCATGTGAGCAAAAATGAGAAAAACTTTATGCCACTAGTCAATTTCAAAACAGACGTGGCAGAAGGTTTATTGAACCACACTGGTACTCCAAGAGGAAGACCGAGTTCTACAAGAGGATATAAATGGAGCCAGAGCTGGAGCAATTTCCTAACCCAATTACTAACCGCGAATATATGCTCTGCATTGTCAGTCAGATTTTACATATCCTTCACTGTCATTCTTTACACAAGAAAGAACGGTGCTTACTTTGCATCAAACAGACATACGATGTGTGAAAAATGAAAGTCATGCTCTTGCTTGGTGAATCGGGGAAACGCACTTCGTGATGTTCAATTCCATAAGCATTGAATCAGGTCTTCCTCTACCCTCTGTCGCTCATATATATATTATTATACTATATATATATTATTTTAATTCATATATAAGGTTATATATTATACTATAGTATAATATAATTATATATATTATATATATACTATGATATATAGTATAATATATAATAATATATATTATATCTTATATAATTATATCTATATATATATTGAGTTATTAATTTTTGCTGCTCTTAAGCAAATACAGTGCAATTTTTTTACAATATATAGGAAAAAACGAATTATAAAAAAAATAATTGCAATTATGTTTTTTATAGTATGTTATATATAGTATATATATATTATATAATTATATATATATAATATATATATATATAATACTATATATATGATATTTTTATATATATATAGATATATATATATCAATACTTCAAATTTTACACCTTTACCTTTTTACCTTTTATATTTATGTATATATTTTTATACCTGTATAAAAATTCAAAAATTTGCATAACGTATTTAATTTATACTTATTGCATGTTTTATTTCCCTTGCTGCTACTGTCTCTGACATGAGGTCTTCCATGCCAGATCCGAAGGAGAGCATTAGCGGGTGGATGGAATAAGATGTATGGGTTGGCACTGATATATTTTTTTTTTAAAAAAATGTCCTAAATGTCCTAAATGTCCCCTTTACTCATTTTAAAAAAAAAATTAAAATTTTTTTTTTATAATTCGGACTTAAAGGGTTAAAAGTTAACGAAAAATTTAGAAAATTTTCAAGTTTTGTAAATTATATAAATTTAAATAAAGTTATGTAAAAGTTTATATAAAGTTATAATAAAGTTTATATAAAGTATATAAACTATTATATAAAATTATTAATAAGTTTATATAAAGGTTATTAAAGTTTATATAAGTTGATTAGGTTTTATAAGTTTAAATAAAGTTTTATAAAGTTTATATAAAGTTGTTATATAATGTTTATAATAAAGTTAATGTAAAGTTTATATAAAGTTTCTGTAAGTCTATATATATTTATTTCTTTATGTAAAGTTTATATAAAGTTTTTATATAAGTTTATGTAAATTTATATAATTTATGTAACAGTTATATAAAGGTTTATATCAATATTTATATAAGTTATATATTTTAATATAAAGTTTACATAAGTTATGTAAGTTTATAGAAGATTAATGTGGAATAGGAATGCAGAGGAAAGTGCTGAAAAGTTAGTATAGTTTAAAGTTAGCATCAATTTTAAAAGTATATGTAAAGTTATTAATTTATGTAAAGTTAGGTAAATAAATAAAGTTCTGTAAGTTAATATTACAAGTTTATTATATAAGTTTATTTAAGTTGTAAGTTTTGTAAAGTTTAATTAAAGTTATATCAATGTTTATATAAGGTTTGTATAAAGTTTATATAAAGTTTATGTAAAGTTTATATAAAGTTTATGTATAGTTTATAATAAATTTTATATAAGTTTAAGTAAAGCATATATTGAAGTTTATAAACATATGTAAAGTTTATTTAAATTTTTATAAAGTTTATTTAAGTTAATGGAGGCTTTATGTAATTATTGACCAGTTCTACAAAATTCAATATACAGTTTATATAAATTATATTATGTTTAAAGCAAAGTTTATTAAAGTTATATAAATTTACATAAAGTTTAGTAAAGTTATGTAGTTATATAATTCATAGAAGTTAGTAAATTTATAAAGTTTATGTAAAGGTAATATAAAGGTTTATATAAAGTTTATTAAGTTTATATCAAGTTATATAAAGTTTATATAAATTATGTCAAGTCTTTTGTGAGTTTATGTTAAGTTATTAAAGTTCAGTTAATTAATTATCTTGTCTTTTTCAAATGTACATATAAATTAGATATGTTACAAAGTTTAATTTAAAGTTTATATAAAGTTTACATAAGTTATGTAAAGTTTATGTAAGTTTATAAATTTACATAAAATCTTGTAAGTTTAAATAAAGTTATATGTAAGTTATATAAAGGTTTATATAAAGTTATAAATGTTAATAGAAAAATGGAAAATGAATTAAAAAACTTTATAATTTATATAAAGTGTTTATAAAGTTTAGTTTACGAAAAGTCTATATAAAGTTTATATAAAAATACTATATTAAATGTTTATAAAGGTTTTATAAAGTTTATATAATAGTTATATGATTTAAATATTGTTTATATAAGTTTCTATAAAGTTATGTAAAGTTTATTTAAGTTTATGTAAGGTTTATATATTAAGTTTAGGTAAAGTTTATGCAAAATTTATGTAAAGTTATGTAAAGTTTATGTAAGTTTATGAAAAGTTTATGTAAAGTTTATATAAATTTAAATAAATGTTAATATAAGTTATAAAAGGATTAAGTTATATAAGTTTTTTAAAGTTTTTATATAGGACACAAAAAGTTTATATAAGTTTTTTAAAGTTTTATTTAAGTTTATTAGTTTATTAAGTTTATGTAAAGTTTATATAGTTTATATAAAGTTTGTAAAGTTAATTAAACTTTATATTAAGTTAATATAAAGTTTATATAGTTTATATAAAGTTTATATAAAAGTTACATAAAAGTTTATGTAAGTTTATATAAACTCCCCACTCGCTACACCTTATAACTAAGTTTATATAAGTTTATATAAAGTTAACAAGTTTATATAATGTTATATAAGTTTTGTTAAGTATATAAAGTTTCAATATAAGTTTATAAAGTTTAAATAAAGTTTAAATAAAGTTTATATAAAGTTTATTAATTATAATAAGTTTATGTAAAGGTTATATAAAGTTTATGAAAGTTTATAGAAAAAAGGTTTAGTAAATTATATAAATTTATATAAAGTTTACTGTAAGATTTTATAAATGTTTTGTAAGTTATTAAGGTTTTATATAACGTATTTAAAGTTTATAAATGTTTATATAAAGTTAATAATACGTTATGTACATGTTATGATTATAAAGTTATTAAGTTTTATGAAAGTCTAAATGATTAGGTAACTAATAAAATTATGGAAAAGCTTAAGCAATAGTTTATTAAAGTTTATGTAGAAGTTATGAAAGTTTTATGTAAAAGTCGATTTAAAGTTTATGGTAAAGTTTATATAATTTTATATAAAGTTATTAACGTTTATGTAAGAGTTATGTAAGTTCCCGTTATAAAATTTATAAATGTTATTATAAATATAAAAGGTTATGTAAAGTTTTATAAAATTTAGTAAGTTATATAAATTTATAACAAGTTTATGTAAAGTTTATTTAAAGTTTATATAGTTATATAAAGTTTATGATAAAGTTTATGTAAATTTTGTAAAGTTTATATAAAGTTACATAAAAGTTATGTAAAGTTTATGTACGTTTGATAAGTTTAAAAGTTTTATAGAAAGTTATATAAAGGTATTCTACATTGTACAAAGATTTTTAATTTCTTGACAAGTTTGTAATAAATTTTAGTAAAGTTTTATTTAAATTTATATTAAGCTTATGTAAAGTTTGTAAATTTATTTTAAAGTTTTGTAATTTATATAAAGTTTTATATATGTTTTTAAAGTATATAGAAAGTTATATATTGTTTTTTAAAGTTATTTAAAAAGTTTTAATTTATTAAAGTTATTTAAAAATTAAAGTGATTTAATGTTATTTAAAGTTAAAAAGTTTATTAAGTTTATATAAAGTTATATAGTATTATTAAAGTTTATATAAAGTTAATTAAAAGTTAATATAAAGTTATTTAAAGTTTATATGTTTATAACTTAGTAAAGTTTATGAAGTTATGTAAATTTTATAGTCTAGGTATGTTTTAGGCAAGTTATGTAAAGTTTAGTAATGTTTCTGTAATGTTATGTAAAGTTATGTACAATTATGTAAGCTAGTAAAGTTTTTATGTTAAGTTTATATAACGGGTATAAGTTTAATAATGTATTATAATAAATTATATAAAGTTATATAAAGTTTATTTAAATTTATATGCCTCTTTTGTAAGTTTGTATGATGAAAGTACATAAAAATTACATGGTTGAAAGTATGTGCATAATTTAAGTAAAATTTAACATAAAGTTTATGTAAGTTTATATTAGAAGTTTATATAAAGTTAATGTCAACGTTATATAAGTTATAAAGTTTATGTAAAGTTATGTAATGTTATATAATATTAGGTTAGTAAAGTTATGTAATTATATTTTTTAAAAGTGTTAATAAAGTTTAATATAATTATCAATGTTATATAATGTTATATAAAGTATATAAAAGTTATATAAAGTTTCATAAAAGTTACATAAATGTTGAGTAGCAGGAATGGATTTTTGTTTACTGAGTTAGGAAGATAGAAAGATTTGAAAAGTTTAAGTAAAATTTAAAGAAAATTTTGGAAAATTATATAAAAAGTTCGAAAAGTTAAATAAGTTTATGTAACGTTTATATAATTTAATGTAAAGTTATAATTTTATGTAAGGAACAAACAGCTTTGTAAATGTTAATATGTTAATGTAAATTATATAAAGTTTATATAACAATATATGAAAATTTATATAAATGTTATAAGAGTTTTCAATAATTGAAGACATATTATAAATTATGTCAGTTTATGTTTAGTTTAGTAACATTAATAAAGTTTAATATACTTCTTGGTATTGATCGTCATATTAGGGTATAATTCAAGTTTGAAAATTTGATACCGAAATTATAAAATTTTATATACAGTATATATATTTTTTACACTTTAGTAAAGTTATATAAAGTTTAGGGTAGAAGTTTAGGCAAAGATTTATGAAACGTTTAAGTAAAAGTTATGTAGAGTTTATGTAAAAGTTTGTGTAAAGTTATGTAAAGTTATGTAAAGTTATGAAAGTTTATGTAAAGTTATAAAGTTTATTATAAAGTAATAAATAATAAAAAGTTTATATGAGCCCTATCAAGTTTCTGGCAGCTAAATGAGCTCTATAAAGTTATTAAAAGTTATTAAATTTTATTATAAAGTTAATAAATGTTTATGTAAAGTTTATATAAACGTATTAAACAATATACAAGTTATGTAAAGTTTATATAAAGTTATATAAAGTATTAAATTTAAATATAACTTATATAAAGTTTAGATAGTTACAAAAGTTATGTAAAGTTCTATAAAGTCTATTAAAGTTATATAAAGTTTATATAAAGTTTATATAAGTTTACTATAAGTTTATATAAGTTATATAAAGTTTGTAAAGTTATAAAATTTATATAAAGTTGTAAAAAGTTTAAAAAAGTTAAATAAATTAATATAATGTTTTATAAAGTTATAAAATTTAACTAGTAAGTTTTAAGTTATGTAAAGTATATAAAGTTTATGTACATTATTTAAAGTTTATTTAAGTTTATGTAAAGTTATATATAATTTATATAAGTTATGTAAAGTTTTATATAAAGTTATGTAAAGTAAATAAAGTTAATATAAAGTTTATATGAAGTGTTTATAAAGTTATTTAAAGTTTATGTAAAGTTTATGTAAGTTATATAAAGTTTATTTAAGTTTATGTATAAGTTTATGTTAATTTATGTAAAGTTTATAAAAGTTTATATAAGTTTATATATATAAGTTTTATGTAAAGTTTAATATAAAGTTTATATAAAGTTACATAAAGTTTATTTAAATGTTAATGTAAAAGTTACTATAAAGTTACATAAAGTTTATGTAAATTTAATGTAAAGTTATGTAAAGTTTTACTATAAAGTATGTAAAGTTAATATAAGGTTTTATAAAGTTTATATTAAGTTTATATAAAGTTTATATAAAGTTTACATAAAGTTTCTGTATAAGTTTATGTGAAGTTTATGATAAGTTTATTAAAGTTATGTAAAGTTTAATGTAAAGTTTTATGTAAAGTTTATTAAAGTTTATATAATGTTTATAAAATCTAAAAACTGTAAAAAGCTTAAAAAAGGTTATAAAAGTTAATGAAAGTTAATATAAAAGTTAGACAAGGTTAAAAAAATTATGTAAAGTTTAAGTAAGTTTATATAAAGGTTTATATATATCAAGTTTAATAAAGTTTATATAAAGCTTAATAAATAGTTATATAAAAGTTTTAAAGTTTTAATAAAGCTCTTAATTAAAAAGTTATTTCAGTTATATAAAGGTTATATAATATGTAATGTTTTTTATAAAGTTTATAATAAAGTTTATGTAAAGTTTATGTAAGTTTAATATTAAAATAATTTCCAGCACTTGTATTGATACTCTTACCGTTTTGGCACAGAATAATTAATGTTACATATAACGTTTATGTAACGTTATATAGTTTATGTAACGTTTAGCAAAGTTATGTAAAGTTTAGTAAGTTTATGTGAAAGTTATGAAAGTTAAATAAAAGTTTTGTAAAGTTGATATAAAGTTTATATAGAAGTTTATGTAAAGTTTGAAGTTTTATAAAAGGTTTAAATAAAAGTTATCTTTAAGTTTGTAATAGCTACTTTAAAGCACATCTTTTCGCTAATGGCATTAATTTTACTGTGTTTTTCACTATAGCGGTTACTTTTAACAAGCTCTTGCCCACTTTATACATAAATTATTTAAAGTTGTTTATGTAAGTTTTATGTAAAGTTTAATAAAGGTATTTAAAGTTTTATGTAAAGTTAAATGTTTTTGATAGTAAGTTTATAAAAAGTTTTTAAAGTCTTACGCACAGTTTATATATAGTTTATATAAGTTTATATAAAGTTTACATAAAGTTTATGTAAGAAAATTTAAGTTTGTGAAGTTTATGTAAAGTTTATGTAAAGTTTATGTAAAGTTTATGTAAAGTTTATATAAAATTTAATGTAAGTTTATATAAGTTTATATAAAGTTTAATAAAGTTTATTAAAGTTTTATATAAAGTTACATAAAGTTTATGTAAAGTTTAATGTGAATTATTATGATAAGTTATGATACGGGGGTTAATGTAAAGTTAGTAAAAGTTTATGTAAAGTTTATGTCAGTTTCTGTAAATTTGTATAAAGTTTATATGCGAAGTAATAAGTTTATATACTCTTTCAAAACAACAAGTTTATTAAGTTTATTAAAACTTTAGATAGAAGGTATATAAAAAGGTCATTCTTCTAAAATAAAAAAGTTTAGTTTAAAGTTTAAAAAACATAATGGTAAGATTTTATTTTTTTATAAACGTTAATAAAGTTTATTTAAGTTATGACAAAATATAATTAATTAACTCTATTAAAGTTTTATATAAGTTTATTTAAAGTTAATAAAAAAGTTATATAGAACCATAAAGAGTTAAGAAAATATTTTAATTTTATATAAGTTTATGGTAAGTTTATAACGAGTTTATATAAAAGTTATATAAAGTAAATAATTTATATAAAGTTTTTCAAAGTTTACATAAAGTTATGTAAATTTTATCTTAAATTTATGTACAGTTTTATAAAGTTATATAAAAGTGTAGACAGTGAGAAATTTTATTAAGAAGTTTTAATAACAATGTTATGTAAAGTTTATATAAGTTTATATAAGTTATTAAAGTTAACAAAGTTAAATAAAGTTTATAAATTATATATATTTAAAGTTTATGTAAGTTTATATAAAATTTATGGAAAGTTAATTTACGTTTTTTAAAGTTTATGTAAAGTTATATAAAGTTTATGTAAATTTATGTAAGTTATGATAAATTTATATAAAGTTAAATAAAGTTTCTGTAAAGTTTATATAAAGTTTATGTAAAGTTTAAGCAAAGTTTATGTAAAGTTTACATAAAGTTTATTTAAAGTTTATGTAAAGTTTATATAAAGTTTATATAAAGTATATAAAGATTTTATGTAAAGTATATAAAGTTATTGTAAAAAGATATTAAAGCATTATGTTAATTTTGTAAAGTTTTAATAAATTATGTAAATGTATTTGTTATAATGCAAAACTAAGTTAAAATGTTTAATATGATTTTAAATAATTTATATAAGTTATAAAATTACTAAATTTATGTATAGTTATGTAAATTTATATTTAAGAATTAAATATGATAATAAATTTAAGTAAAGTTATGTAAATTTTCAGCATCCCTTAAGGGAGGAAGAAGTCCAGTTTATCCTTTGAAAAGTTTTATAGATCTGTATAAAGTTCATAAGTTATATAACATTTAACAAGTTTCATAAGTTGATATAAACATTTTATGAACTCTAAAGTGGATTTTATATTTTAGATAAATTTGATAAATTTATATTAAGTTATATAAAGTTTTAAAATTTTCTTAATTAAATAAACTTTGCATAGTTCAGTGAAATATTATTAAAGTTTATTAAAGATTAATAAAAGTGATTTATGAGATTTGTAAGAAAAGATTATTATGTAAAAGATTAATAAAGTTTATATAAATAAATAAGTTTATATACAAGTTTATGTAAAGTTATTAAAGTTTTATGTAAAGTTTATGTAAAGTTTATTTAAAGTTATGTAAAGTTTATATAAAGTTATATTAAGTAGTGTTGTTTGTAAATGTTATATAATAGAATTTATAATTAAAATTCCGGCAATTTATCTAAAATATTGTAAGTTATGTAAATGTTTTATTTAAAGTTTAGGTAAGAGGAACTCACAAAAAAGGAAGGTAAATGTTTTATAGTTTATATAAGTGACACAGTGACTGTTAGATCACTGTATGAAGGTTATATGAAGATTATATGCAGATTTCGATTTCAACTATATAAAGTTATATAAATTTATGTAGGTATGTAGTTTATGTAACTTAATAGTTTAGGTAAGTTTAGGCAAAGTTATGTAAGTTATGTAAAGTTAATGTAAAGTTAGCATTGTGTAAAGTTATGTAAAGTTTTGTAAAGTTATGCAAAGTTTATGTAAGTTTATATAAATTTAATATAAGGATTTATAAAGTTATAAAAATATATAAGTTTTATAAAGTTTATTTAAGTTATATATAGGTTTAATAAAGTTATATAAAGTTATTTAAATTTATGTAAAGTATTAAAGTTATAATTATCATGTAATTCTGGATTCTGATTCAAATTTCAACTATTATCAAGTAATATCATGTAATTTATAGTTGATTTCAACTTTATATAGAAGTTATGTAAAGTATTAACATAACGTTGTGTAAGTATA
>JABUQX010061972.1:0-17824 GCA_015478945.1 Trachelipus rathkii
TATATATAAGATATATTGTTGCTATTGTTATTATATTATTATTACTATACATCTCGTAAGAATAATGATGAGAATGGTAATAAGAAGAAAAGCTTTTATAAGTAAGAAAAAAATTACGACTGACGAAAAAACGTTTAGTCAAATTTTCATATTATTAAAAATTATGATGAGAAATTTTTGAAAATACACACACACACACACACACACACACACACACACACACATAATAATAATACACACACACACACACACACACACACACTGATATCCGAGCTGGAAAGGAGTGCTTGTTCCCCAAAGGGTTTCATATTTTTTTTTACAGTTGCCACCACCACTCACTCACGGGCAGAGCCCTATTCAAGGAGGGGTTGTAATGCTCTCCAGTCTTCTTACCTTTGATGGGATGCGTTGAATTCTTGGGGCGTAGCGAAGGACAAAAGTCTCCAAGTTGATTAGGTGACCGAAGGCGTAATCGTCGATCCGTCTGAGGTAAAGTTGTTGCTCCAAAATTAACACCTTCAGTTGGGACAACCCCACGAATGATTCACTCCCAATTTCCTGTATATATATATATATATGAGTAGTATGTATATATATATATATATACATGTTATATACCAGCATAGAGCATATAGCATATATATATATATATATATATTAGTATATGTGTGTGTGTGTGTGGGGAGAGAGAGAGAGAGAGAGAGAGAGAGAGAGAGTGAGAGAGAGAGAGAGAGAGAGTATAAGCTAATCTTTCTTCAAACATTTAATATTTTGAACACCTGTCGTCACCTTTCAACAAGGCGAAGGCATATAATATAAAAATAAAAAGATGGTCGGGGTGTGTCTGCATCATAAATGGATATTTATTTATTAATTTATTTTTGGCTTGCATTTTATTGATACATATCATACATTACTTATATATTATATTAGCACACTACATAGTGTATAGATAATTATACTTTCACATTCGACGTTTTATATTTTCAAATAAGATCCAAGACTCGAGGTATTGTTGAAATTTCTTGTGATTGAAAAATTTTATGTTTATTATATAACATAACTTGTGAGTCGTCATATATAATTGTTCAGGATTTGTTTGCAATTTAGGGATTGTGAAGAAGGAGGTTGTTTGATTCTGTGGTGAAAGGAGTTAAGGGTAAGTTGACATTTTGCTAAAAATAACAATAAATTATTACTATTAGGAGATTAATAAAATTGAAATGGTATAGTAAAGGGGAATTGATATTAGTACAAAACAAACACTGTAATTTAGGAACCCTTATAAAACAAAATAAAATCATATAAAATATCTTGTGTTCATTAGTCGTCAGATGAAAATTATACAAAATATGAATAGTGATGGCGATAAATCATAGAGTGGTTTGATAAGGGTCTGTAAAATGGCGGGGGAGGCTGGGGAGAAGACGGAGGCTCAAGATGCTACAGAGGCTCAACGAGACTCAAGGGCTCAGAGGCTCAAGAGGATCAGGAGGCTAGAGCACTGTTTGATTATAATCATATATTAAAAACCTTTGTAACATAATGCTTTATAGGACTCTCATAAAACTTCTATAAAGATATTACTCCTGTAATTTCATTTCCCATTATATTATCATTTTTGTCTACATTTTATAATTTTATTTATTTTTTTAATTTTTTGATTTTTTAAATTTTTTTAAAAATTATTTTTAAAAATTTTATTATTAGAAATAGATTTTTTTTTTATTATGTTTTTATATTATAAAAATAATTGTATTTATTTTGTCTCCATTCCGAAATTCCGCAGAAATCAAAGAAATATTTTTTTATTTTTTTTTATTTTAATATTTTTTTTATTTTATATATATTTAATTTTATTTTTCTCATAATTTTATTACATTTCTTGATCGCACCTTCCAAGAATTAGTAAGTATATAAAGATGATGAAATATAATCCCCATAAATTGCAGTCAAATCAATGAAAGGGAAATTTGCTTGTCCACAATATATGGAAGGTTTGAGGCCTCGACAGTGTGTCGAGTGTATGACACCTCTTTTTTCTCTGGGGAGAAGTCGCGTACCTCATCAGAGCCTAATTATCAGATTTTATGATGGCCTTGTTCCTTGCCGAGCTTACGTCTTGGGCCAATACTCATACCTTCTAGATATCTTTTCGGATCTATAGGCATTTTCCAAACTCAAAAACGAACTCATGATGATACAAAATTGTACAGTACGGAGGCGGAAAGGTAATTTGCCATATACCTCTTTACGGAACCGCACGGAGCCAAAGACTCTGTGCAGCTTGTCCTTTAGTTTTGATCCCTACTGCGTTTTGCCCTGGAGCG
Source organism: Trachelipus rathkii (assembly GCA_015478945.1). Taxonomy (NCBI): domain Eukaryota; kingdom Metazoa; phylum Arthropoda; class Malacostraca; order Isopoda; family Trachelipodidae; genus Trachelipus; species Trachelipus rathkii. The sequence continues at coordinate 2,331 of JABUQX010061972.1, forward strand.
TGAAGAACACACCTTTCTCATCATCTTTCCTTCCTTCACATTCATAAATTGGAAACATTATAATGGTTTTAAATGATTTTTCACAATTAGGTACACCTCTTTCTTACCCTCTTATCGAGGGAATTTATGAGTCCTCTTGACCCTCTGTTTTGAGAACTCTGATGTTTTATTCTCATTCAGTTGGAGGATCTGTACCCAGGATCGGCAGGCACACATAAATAGACGAGAGCGTCTGTTAAACGCTATATAGAGTTTTCACCTTATAATTATTTTAGCATTTCATAAATTTTTTTATCTGTATAATTGAGGAATTATTATATTTCGAGATCCAAAATTTTGGATTCTCGGAGTCTAAAAAGAAGGGAAGACCATGACCGGGTCGAAGTATACTGTCATATAAATAAGGTATCAGAACTGACTATCACATTCTTTTCACACAACCAAATTGTCCTATTTCTTGATATTATTAGAACATAAGCAAAAGAAAGATAAAGAAAAAGACTGGAAAAAGCATAAAATGAAGCATAGGTTACGAAACTCGCTCTAATATTAAAGCGTGCGAGGCAACCCGAGGTACTATAACATTTCATAAAAGAAGGTGCATCCAAGCAATTCCTTTGCCTGATGCCTCAACCACGTTCAATACCTTCCTATTTGTACATAGAGGTTTGTAGCTACATATAGACGGTGCGGAGCCGAAGTCGGAGCCCGAGCGTCAGGAACCGGAGTCGGCGAACCCAGAGCAGACCCTCGCCTGGGAACCGGCGTCCATAGTGGGCGCTGCTAACCATCTTCTAGCACTCTTAATAGCACTAGCATCATCGAAGTTCTCTTTGTGGAGGTTCTTTCCTCTCAGGATATTTCACAATCTGGAAAATCCTTTTTTATATCAAATCAAGAAATATTCAAGAATCACAAACATATTTTCCGCGTTGCCCCAAACCGCGTCCCGGTGCGGGGCAATAGCCAGTTCTCCACAAACGTAAAAAATAATAACTTCTTTTTTGCACGCTTAACTTTCCTTATTTGTCACTACTTTTAGGCTAATCTCGCACGCACTAAACATAACCCTTCTATCACGAATTTATAATACGTTAGTTACGCAACATCCACATCGACTCTTATCTGGCAATTTTTCTCCCGAGAGCTTTACCCCCTATATAAACATCCTAAGAGCATTGAAATTTACCCTGTTATCGAGAAAAGACGTGTAAATCACATACATCACATACTTTACATACTTCATTCACTTCCATTCACAGTAGTCGGGCTAGTTATAAAATCATATAAAATGATTATATTCCCTTACTAATCTTCTTTGCTATTGCTTTCTTCATTCTTTTTATTTGGATCTTTGGGTTCATTTTTTTTATTATCGAATAAGTTGTGCTATATATTATCAACGAGGTAATGCTTGTTCTCCGGGAACATTTGAATCATACAAAGTACGATTATACTGTCTCTCTGTAAGGGCTGGAGGGATTCGAAATTAACTTCAATCTTGGATGCATACCAGTAGAGGGACTAAAATCATTAGTTTTGTTTTTCTTTTCTTAACCAAATCCGATAGAGAAAATCATATAACGAGAGTGGTGTTGTTCACACCTGCTATGAGATACTTGTTCATCCAAAAGATGGGAAGATCATTATCTTTCGAGGAAAAACAATACGACGTACACTCTTTTTCGCTCTTATGGTCTACATTCTCAACATACATCTATTGTGTATAGCCCGTTTGGTTTTTCATTTCATGAGTTTACTTTTTATTATCAAACAATAACCCAGACTCAAAATACTGCAAAGACCGATGGGAGGTGAGGTAACAAGCGTAGAACTTTAAATGCGTCTAATGGAATATATGTGTGACTCATAATTCGAGTATTGATCACAATTTATCAAGTTATAAACTCTTTAACAAATGTATTTCGAATACGCCTCCTTAGTTATATAAAGTCTTTTACTGACTTTCTCACACACAAGACAATTGTTTTTCGGTTGTTATTCCTAGTTATTTGACACGGAAGATTATGACGTTAGCAGGTTACGAGAATGAGTTTTACTTAGTCTAAAATTTTAAGAAACATCCTTCGCATTGGGGTTTTATCTACTAAACCTAGAGTATATATATATATTTCGACTTCTAATTCTTTCTACCAATTTCATGTAAAATTTGCATACGACCTCGCACACAAACTAACTCGGAGCTCTATGCTAACAACTTACTCTAAATATTACTATCCAAGAGTATATAAGTTTTCATGAGAACAGAGCAAGATAAAATAGAGGTCCCTTCTTTATCCAATCATGAGGGTAAACTTCCACCTACATTTAACATTTCTCATCGGTTTGCAAAGAAACACATAAATTAAATCTTTTTTTGAAAATAAGACTGATTTGATAGCCTTATTTAGAGGATAAAACACATGGCGCAAGAAACACTCAATCTTTGTAATGCTTCGTTAAAAATAGAAGCAAATAGTTTCACAAGTTGAGCTAGTTCACGTTTATCACTGTTCTTTGACATAATTTTAATATACGAGATCTAATTCACAATCTTAAACATAGATAGTATATTTCAAATAATCTTGAGATATATATATAAATTTCTTCCACCGGATGGCATCAGACAAACATAACAGATAATTTGAAGTATCCCACGAAACACACCGTCAATGACACACATTTCGTTCATGAACTTTTTTTTTGGGGCACGGTCAAAAAGTTTGATAAATTTCTAGCTAAAACGTAAATCGGTAGGTATAGAAAATCCAAGTCGTACAAGTGAAACACACTTATAAAGATAATATTTTAACTAGCGCGAGTAGAAAACGTAACCTAGGGAATTTTTATCGGGGATATGACAATATATGCGTCACCCATAAAATATCTTTCACACCACACATGTAGTTCACACAAAAAAATTTAAATACTTGTATTCTATTATATATACAAGAGTCTATAAAACGTTAAATCATAGGAAGTTTTTAATTAGGTGTGAGCACTTAAGTTCACAGCAAATTCAGAACACTCTCATGCCATCACCTCGTTGCATAAGTTTCGGCGCGTGAAAACTGTGTATGAACTCATAATGTACTCTAGCTCAGCATTCCTCGTTCATGTGTGGGTTAGAACTCTATTATCCAATATGCATTTATCTTGTCTGAGGGGGCGAGAAAGTTAGGTCACTATATATTATTCATTTCTTTATTTATCGCGATACCGTTCCGTCTATGATAGGCAAGTTATTTTAACGATAGAAAATATTATTATAATAATATATTCTTTATAAATATATAACATATATATTATTATATATGATATAATATATTAATAATATTATATATATATATCTATATATATATAATATATATATATATTATATATTATAATATATATATATTATATATATATATATATATTATAAATATATATTATATTATATATAATAATATATATATATAATATATATATATTATATATATATAATATTAATAATATATATAAATACTTATCAGTATTATCAGTGGCGTAACTTGAAGATTATAATTGGGTAGTATATAACACATATATATAATACTATATTATAATATATATTATATATTAATTAATATATATAATAATATAAGTCTATACATGTCAGGGGAGACTGAAACAGTTTTATTATATATAAAATTTTACCACTACATGAAACATAAGTTTTTGGCCATTGGAATTTTACACACTCAGGCACAGATGCATGTTAAACGAAATCTGCAGGTAATGGCAATTTAATTTTAATATATATATTTTTTACATTATTTAAATAAAGGATTTTTATTAAAAAATATAATTCCACCAGTTATATATATATATTGAGGATTTGGGTGTTGTACCAAATTCCCTATTTCTCCGAGTTAATTATGATTAAATATAATAATAATAGAGCAATATAAATAATAATAATAATGCCAATACTAATATATAATAATTATAACATAATAATAATAATAATAATAAATTATACGTTAACATTATTCATTATTGATTTACTCTGTATTATTATTATTATTTATATAATTATAAAATTATCAATTATTTTTTATAGAATTTATTCATTATTATATTTATTTTATATTTTATTCTCATTATTTTCTTATTTAATATTAATATGAATTCATTAAAGTTTAATTTTATTATTATTATTATATTATTATTATCCATATATTATTAACTAAAATTTTTTATTTATTATATAACTATTATTATAAAGTTATAATAATAATTAATAAGTAATAAATCATTATAATAATAATAAGTGGATATATTTATAATAAAATTATAATTAATTAATAATTCAATTGTATGATATTATTATATATATTATAATTAATATTATTTAATATTTTATTAATATATAATAATTAAAATTATATTATTATTTAAACTTAATTATTTTAAAATTATATATTAATATGATATTATTAATATATTAATTTGTTTGATAACAAAATTTCATTAATTTATATATATTAAATAATAATTAATTTAAATTTATAATATATAAATTTTAATTTATTCATTATAAATTATAATAAATATATATATATTATAAATTTATTATTATAATATAATCAAATAATAAATTAAATAGATAATAATAATAAATTTAATATATATATAAAAATTATTATAATAATTTATTTAAAATTTATTATTATATAAATATATATGTAAGAAATGAAGCAAAATCATTCGAATAATTTCATTATTTATTTTATTATTGTTATATTATTATTATTTATATTATTATTGATTACATTATTTATTATATTAATATATTATCATTAATGATTGATTTATATTACTATTATATTATTTAAATTTAAAATAATTAAATTTAATTAATTATTAGATTATTATATATTATTATGATTATTTATTTTACAAAAAATTTCGCACATGATTATATTATTAATTTTATTAACATATGAAACCTTCCAGATATCATTTGTGTGACTTCAATTTGAACATTTACAAATTTATTATTTTTTGATTATGGTGTCAACGTATCTTACTTTCGCAACCACCGAGGTGTTCGAAATCAAGTGGTCTCTTTCTCAGGTTTACGTACCTTAATTGTGAGCCAGTTGGAGTTGTAAGCTTTCTTTCCCGCAGGTATATTTGTGAGATAAGAGATTGGAATTTATTATCAGGTTAGGAGACTCTATTTTTCAAATAAAAAAAAGTTTCCATTTCTGAAGCGGTGAGACATTGAACCTTGTATATTATTTAAACATCACACTATATTTTAAATGAATATAAAGATGAATATCACTTAAGTAAGGTTTAGAAGAAAAAAAAGAACCTTATGTTAATAACGAATTGGAGGGGCGAGAGAGTGCATTTGAATTTTATTTCCCTCCAACTGTTGTTATTTAAAATTCTCGCGCGTGTTTTTTGGGGATGTTTTCCGATCGCTTTGTTTAATACCGTACATGATGAGATAGTGAACTAATATCAGTTAATTCATTATAGTATGAGATAAGAGTATTCTTTATTTCCTATGAGTATTAGTATATATATATTATATATATATTACTTAATTTTAAGTGAATAAATATTTAAAGATAAAAGAAGGTAATTTATATACTTAATAAATATCAAATTTAGAGTAATAAAACCAATTTTATAATAAACCTTTCTAAATGTATTTAATTTTTTTTAATATAAAACATATATATAGTATTATTTTATATTATATTTTTAATGCTTCTGCCTACGTAATTATGAGTAAGTCCTACAATGGTAGTGAGTGAGTGAATATAGTATTCGTTTTATATAATTGGAGATTGAGTGAGACTATATATATGGGTAAATATTGCAGTAAAATACTGACATACTAACACTTAGATTTCAGACTATATTTATTTCTATAATATGTACCTATATATTAAATATATATTATTATATAATAAATATATATCTAGCGTTTATTTATTTTATTTTTAATTTTTTCCTTTTTTTTTTTCAATATATTTAGTAAAACTAGATCTATATTATAATATTATATAATAATAAATTATTTCCGTGTTTATTAGGTTGTGGGTATGAATGAAGGAGAGGACAACTGGATGTTCTTGGTGTCCTGCGAGAACGGAATTGTATGATAGGTGGGGAGACGGGATGTAAATGGTTAAATAATCTATTCACTCACTGACTTACCACGCAACTGATATAGAAAGGGTAAATAGACTGAGGAGAGAAAGTAGGGATAAGAGAATTGAGTTTTCACCTTATTTGGGACCTCCATTGTGAATTTGGCATGAAGTAAGGACAATAGTTTTTCATAAATATGATAAGAATGAAGGTATTGCTATAGCACTGAAGCGCATTGAAAAGGAGAACGTGGAGGGAGCAAATAATATCACAGGTTTCTGCACCACACAAGGAAGAACATTAGGTAAGAAAATGAATTGTTTTAATTTCTGATGACAACAGTGTTGTGCAAATGTGTTATTTTATTTTTTGACGAATGAATCACAAGAAAGATGAAAATTGTCATGGATTTTTTTTTGGATTGAACTAGCACACAATATTATTAGGAGAGGAAAATATTGTACACAATTTTGATTACACGGGCAATTTCACCTATTTTACTCCCAAGAAGTAGGAGGCGTGGAGGTAAGGAAGTTATAAAGAAATATCTTCTCTAGAGACATAGAGCACGAATATGTGTTATAATAAGAAGAGTGGATGTCTTGGAGACCAGAATAGAATATATAAGAGAACGACGCGATAGTAAGCAGAGGAGTGTAGGGAGAGGATCGGTTGACAACTGAGACAGGAAGTAAGGTGGGTGAATCCTATAGTTAAATTTAATTCAAATATTTAATACATGACAGGCAAAAAAACCTACGAGGCAACATTTTGGACGTCGAAAATTGAATGTTCTTTTGTTCAATCCATACATATGTTAAAGGATAACTAGGTTAAGTCGTGGATTAGCTTGATGTTCATAGAGTCAGAGTGTTAAAAATGAAAATTAGTGACCACTTTGATGAGAAAATCCACGAACGAGCACACAATGCGTGGGTTAATGAATAGATATAAGTAGAGGTGAGGCTCACAATATTCAAGAGAGTATATACTTTATATCATAAGATACCGAGGCATAGATGTAGAATGAATCCGCGAAGAGAGAAGGAATCGTTAAGTCTATCTGAATTATTAACGTGGGATGAGGGGCGATAACAATTGGAAGAGCTGGAGATGGACAATACGAGGGGAATAATCGCCATCAAAATTTTGGGTATCCGCTTAGAAAACCATTACAGCTGAACCGGCACCACCAGGTCTTTCATACGTTGGAATTCCCTTAAAAACTGACCAGAGTCAATCAAAGCACTTCGTCTCCAGCTGCATCCGTAGCATCACGTATGTTTTATAAATGATTTCCTGGAGAGTGGAGAGAAGTTACCCTTGTGGGCGCATGTCGATGGGCGGGAGGTAGTCTATTGGTTTTTCAAATAAGTTATATTAAAGGGAGAATATGTGCGGACCTGACTGAGTATATCCTAGAGGTATATGGGAAGCTATTATTATCGTTAAATTGAGACTAATTTTAATCAAATTACAATAAATTTATAAGAGACCGCATGCCATGAAGTGAATGACATTGAATCTTAAGATACACCTTAGGAGAAAAAGTGCTTTCCAGGATCGGGGAGACGATAGACCAGGCTGAAATAGAAGCACAAAGTTTATTTGAGTACTTCTCATGTCGCCGGTACTTATGGATATCGACCTTCTTGCCCAATACCATTAATACAACAACGCTTACAGATCTCTCTTAAGTTTATACCCTTAGAAAAGGAATATTTTAAGTTTCTTCACTTTGGGTAAATGCATAAAGATTTGGAAAAATAAATAAAAGCTTGTGTTATGTTATATTATGTAATATGTATATTGTGTTAAATTGAAGAGAATTTTATAAACACAGTGCATGTATTGACCAAGTGTACCTAAGGGTAAAACTCGAAGGTGGGTGGAAGAAAGAATGTCCACCCTTTCGACAATTTTACACATTAGGGATGCGTTTACTACCCGAGAATTTATGAGAGACCACCCAGCTCTCTGTCGTATTAGAGTGAGAGATTCTAAGTGGGCAAATTCTTTAAACTACATCAGTAATGCTTAAAAAATAGTTTTCTTGCTCCAAGGATTAAATAGCGTAGGGATAGGACAGTGGATTATTAGAAGTGAAGACGAGCGTGGTTCAGTACAGGAAGAGTGTTGTCATCACCTATAATATTTGTTGTTCATCCTGTATTAATGTAGACAAGTGTGATAAGGCCGAGAATTGAGGTAGTAGCAGGAGTATATAAGAGGATAATTTGTTGTTAATATAATTAATGGCAATATTAATGCGAACGATATTGCTTTATCTGAGTTTATATGCAATGAGAGATTATGAGGGAGACAAGTTACATAGAGAAGAGACCTGAGATCAGATTGGGAGGAGGTGCTATTATAGCGAACGTGAGAGAGGGAATTGAAGATGATAAATTATGAGTAAATAAGACTTGAGAGAAAAATGATGAAAGATAGCTAGGGAAGGATTGAGAGAACTTAAACATAGAGATCGGTGGGGAAAGAATAAAAAATGCACGTGGATAAATTTAAGTATTTGGGATTAAGATTACGGTATGTAAATACTAGAGCAGTGGAATGATTGAGAGAGTGAATATAGAAGGAAAGAATAGGACTGAACTTCCTAGGTATTAAACTTTACATATAAGAGGAAGTTGAGTCAGTTGTAATCTTTGACTGAAAAACAGATCATAGTGACGAGATTATATAACAGGTAAAAACACTTATTTTAATACACGATTCTTAGATATTAATTATAGGACCTATATTATAATAGTTACTTTTTATGTTTGGGTCAGGGAGTCGTGGATACACTTATACATATAACTATGAAAACAAGGAGTAAGATACGTGGCGGTGTGGATGAGGGTGTGAGTAGTTGATAGTGGGGGGTGACCAGTTAAAGAGAGAGAAGAAGGAATATTAAGATAAGAGAGGAGAGAGGAGTTGGGGGGTCGAGGCGGTGGAGGATATTTTGAACGAGAGACAACAACTGAGATGGTAAGGACACATCAGAAGGACAGGATATATCCAATTGCACTATATTATACACACATATATTATGGCGCATTAGTTTGGCCAGGGCTTCTCCAATCCCAAGATATAGTATATGGCAATAGGCCATGGGCGTCTGCAGGTAATGTACCATGCACCGCGGGCCGTGAGCCGTACGTGGACCATATTTATCTACCTGCGGCGAGAAAGGGGAAATGAGAAGAACTGCGCGATAGACGAGTGGGGAGAGCGAACGTTGTGCGGGACTGGTGGCGAGGGAGGATGAGAAGTTTGGGCACGCTGGATCAGTGGACGCTAACTATGACTAGTCTACGTGTATATGAGGGATGGTCGGCCGTCCCCTGGTTGGAGGAAAGGCATTGCAACCAAACGATCAGGGGATAGACCCTACACGGAGGCGCTTGGGGAGAAAATGGTGAGATATTAAATAAATTAGATAAATAAAGCACTTAATATTATAATATAATAATAAGTATTAATTTTTATTATTATAATAATATATGTAATGCGTATATATAAGTTTAAAGATAAAATTTTACTATATATAATTAATATTAATATTAATAAATATATTATATATATTAATAATATATATATAATTATATTATATATATTAATTAATATATATATATATTAAATATATATTTATAATATTATATTATAATATATTATATATATAATATATATATCCAGTATGTGAATATACTAGCTATATGTAAGACATCCACTCATTGTAATCAAAATCCATTGAACATTTCTAAGTGTCAGGTAAAAACGTTATTATTATTAAATTTTTATAAGTTAAACCTATTTATGGTATTTGATGCGAATACCTTTTAATGTTTTGATAACGGACTAATAGAAGTACATATGATATTCTCGTTTTAAATGTTTAGACGCTCAGTAGGCATATGTATGTTTACTGTGGAGTATGATTTAGGTAGGTTTTTATACTTCAAATTTATTTTATAAGTGATGTTTGTGCGTTTTAATTTATGTTCCTTTCTATTTCCGCCGGCCAAGAAGGTTCTCCGTTTTCCATTTTTTTAATGATGTCTTCACACCATTTATTATTCAGCTACTAGTCTATCATATTTATATCCAAGTTATTTCGGATCATACATGTAGTCATCGGATTACGAATGGATCAAAACACGGTCTTAAAAATGAAAAATTACCCTACGTACTCCGGAATAGACCATACGAAATGACATAACATTATGGTCTAAATATCTAGAGTATAGGAAACGAAAATCTTTCCAAATTAATGGTTGGCTCAAGTGTATTATAGCAAATGGAAAGGAACGTTATCAAACAGTGGTGAAAGAACTCACGTGCATTCGTCTTTATTGTTTAATAATTTATTGGGTTGATCCAGTGAGTTACTTACATCGTTATCTTATATTACTTTCCAACTCCCTTTCAATATAAATTCTTAATAAACTCTACGACTTAAAAAAGACATTGTGATCTCTCCCATTTTAATTTTTTACTGTGCCTTTATTCAATAAAGACTACAGAAATATTCAGGGGAGCGTTCTAATTCGAGGGGGAAGGCTAAACGGAGCCACCTACCTTTTGCGGTTCCACTCCCGGGCATTGTGTAGCACGTAACTGTATAAGCGCTACAGCACTGATAGTGAATACTCTACTGCGTTATTAGAATAAGAGGTCTTAGAAGAGGTGTCCCAACGACCCGTTCTGACTAGCATATAGTATATAATATTTATTATATATATATATACGCGCCAATTTGCTATACAATAGTTAATATTCTCACCATATGGTTATATCTAAAAATCGTCGTCAGTTGGTGTCGCGTACTTCTAAAGAGCAAAATACCTCATCTCATGCTATTACACCTACAAAAAGACAATTATATAAGTAACTTGTATCAACGACTTCGCACCTTACCTTTTGCGAAATTGCCCTAGGTGTTTCTTATTTGCAAACTGGCGATCAATTCGAAATCCTGCCTTTTTGTTTCTAGCCATAAAGTTCTTTATGTGTTAACACATTGAAAACAAGCGCGATGAGAAATTTATTCAGGTCTTCTCTTATCTAGAGTAACATTAGAGAGTGGCAACACTTATCATATGCCAATAGTCACAGAAAAGCTCACATATACGTACATTAGTAAGTTAACGATATGACTCCTCTAATATTTAAGCAACAATAGTTTGCCACAACACTAAATTAGTATTTCGCGGAAGGACAATTCCGCACGCAATTCATTTAGGAAATCTACTAGTTTTGAACAGTCACTGTGGATTTTCGGATCCTTGTACCACTCTTGAAACAGCGCCTGAATGAGCGTCTTCATAGACGTACAGTCTACAGCACGGAGGAGACTTTTGCAAATAGCCCACAAATTCTCAATGGGATTTACGTTCGGAGAATTCACTGGTTAATCCAGCACTTTCGATGTGTGACAGGGGGCTAGGTCCTGCTGCATATCCCAGTACCGCCAAGATACCTCTTTTCCAGCTCTGGAATAACTCTCTTTCGTAGAACTTCAATATATTGTGACGAGCACACCATTCTTTCTTTTATAACCTGATGACTCTAAACCTGGCAACTACTCCAGAACACCTTCCCAGCTCATGACTTTAACAAACCCTGCATCCCCCGAAGACAATTTTCCAACATAATGGCGGGGCTTCTATACGCACTTACACACAGACCAACCAAGGTACGCGCATCCTGGCAGAGCTAGTCACTGACAATGATTAAGGGGGAAGGGAATGTTGCGTTTCTTTGCACAATCGCCGACCTCAAAAAGCGCCCTAGATTTATTTTTCTTGGGGCGACAATGTAAGCCATATCGTGTCTTTGTGTATTTCATTATTTTTTATGCACTCGACCTGGTCGAACTTTCAAATGAGCTATGGAATTGATTCACCGATATCGAATATTCAATCAAATATAGACGGTTGTGAGTCTATATTCACAATATATTATATATCTGGGATCGAGACTACGAGTGAGCAATCACGGGAAGGCTTCTCTCTTGCCTTAGTTAAAAGTCCGCGGTTACTGAACAGGCAAATGACGACCCGTCTGACCCTTCGCTGCTCCTGCGGGATGGTGACAAAACAACACGAAAAAAAGTGATCTTCGAGCGTCGAGGTGAAAGGTTAGAACCTCTCTTTCTGTAATCACCTCCTGGGTTTACTTTATTACCTCTCGCGCAAAAAAAAATGATTTTCATCCAAACAAGACTTTACCTAATTTCGTATTTCACAACCTGGTTCTAAAAAACATGACTTTGTTTAATCAGTTATATTATGACTCCTTATGGGTTACCCCTATTTATACTATTTAAATCCTTTAATTCTCATTGTTTTGGTTTAAACGGAGCCTGGGGTGAGTCTTCACTAGGATTATTTACCGTCTTTCGGCGGCGCGACGGCTTCTCCGTCGTTCCGAAAGATACCGCAATAAAGAGGCGCCTGCGAACTGTATAATGGAAACTTAATTTTGATTCCTTTTCTCCTTCAGATCGAATTCAATGCGTTGCCTCGTACTATCCGGGAATCCTTTTTTAGTTTTGTCCAAAGCCATTAAATAAGCTTCAATTCTCTAGGGATTGTTTTCCCAACCTGGACCTACACTTCTATCAATACGAACATTTTTAAACGCAGACAAGAATACCCAAAAGCCATTCTTCCTTCCTATTGAATATTTTACACGGAAAAAGGCCAATAACGGCCGGTGTGTCAATATTCAACAATGCCTAAATCAAATGTTGGTTAATATTTCTTTACACATCAACATCTGAACGGGTACAAGCTTTGAAACAGGAACTGGTACATACCGAGATATACTTATTTAACAATAATATTTCTCGTCATTCGTTTCAATCAATCTCACCCTCCGGATTGTCGGGGGCAGATTGGGGAATCTTCCACATCCCTGTTAGTATATACTACACTAAAGCAATACTACTCGATATATAAATATATAATATATTTATATATCGTATAAGACTATAGTCTAGCTGTGTTAGTATTTCAGTATATATAGTTCAGAGTTTTATACCTATCGTTTCGTACGTTTTCCATAAATTAGATAATATATAATAATACTTCATTCTCTTTCTTATCGCATAGGCAAAGCTTATGAAACTACAGGTTTCTTATATTATTTATATATTCATGATGAATATATATTATTTAGTAATAGCTGCGTATGTAAATTGATATGTATATAGCATTATTCACAATAAGCCAATGTTACAATTAATAATAATTACATATATACCTATAATATATCCGAGATAGTCTATCTCACCAATGTCGATCTTGCATTTTGCGGGATTTAAACTGATATAATGTCACTATTTATACTAGGCATAAGTGGAATATTTGTTTCTTTTGCAACATTTTTAACCTAAAAAAATATTAAAAATTTAGATGTTATTTTTTGTGTATTAAAGAATTACTATGCATCTCTCTTTTTTACTAGTTATAAACAGGAATTACAAGTAACATATTAAAACGATGCTTTGTTAAGTTTCAATTAATTTGCAACAAGGGTATATATTAATATATATATTATATATAATAATATAATATAATATATATATATTATAAATAATTATAATATATATTATTATATATATATATTTAAAATATATATATATAATATTAAATTATATATATATATATTAATATATATTATATTATATTAATTATATATATCATCAATATTAATATATATTATAATATATTATTATATATATATATATTTATATTATATCACCCTCACATAAATTTTTTTATTGGGACTATATATATACATATTAATTTATTATATATTATATATCATAAATAATATTTTACTATTTTAGTCGACATATCACACTCGCCGACCATTTTGCCTCCTTTTTAACTATGCATACGGTTATGCAAGTGGTGATTTGGTTGGAGGAGAAATTATGATTAAATAAGCATTTATTAACTTCAATACAATGAAATCATAAGTCGTCCATATTTAATATATACATTTCATCTACAGCATCGTTCAACTACACTCTCTATATCTCAATACTAGTAAAATGTCTGTCAACATTAACTACATATATATATATAAGGAAATACAAAAAATAATTAGTTAAATATATAATAAATTATTATACGGAATAGTTCGTAAAAGATGAAAATACCCTCAAGTACTCCCTACAACTCATTTAAATATTACTACTATTAATAATATCATATTATTATTTAAGAACTCATTTATACTATTACGGCAGTCGATGGCATCAAAATAAATAAACCCTCCTCTCTTATGTATTCTTTTTTTAAATTATCATCAAACTACGCATGGACACTTTCGAAACCGAGATCGTCGACTCAGTACCCCACATCCAACAGCGTCTGATACTCATCTTGTTTTTCAATTGTGTATAGCGATTAAAATCAAGTGGTTTTATCGAAGTTGTGCGACTCATGGCACATACCATAACTCCCTCACAAAACCCCACTTCCAACACTCTCCCATCTCCTATTATGGGCACCTTTCTTTCTCTGCGGCACCTCTGCACGGAAACATCTCTACACATTTTTCCCTTCCAGAATTCCTTTACTGGGGACTTAAACCAGTTTTTTCACCTGGAGTCTCTCTTTACCCCGCCTATTCGAGTTTCGGCAGGATTAAAACAATTCGAAATCCTCAAGTGACACGCCTATCGCTCACATTAGTATGTTATTACCTCCCCCTAGACTATACCCGGTGAGTTCTCATTCTTGAGATTCTAATATGTCAGGCATACAACAATATTCATACAATCCATATTCCTCACAAAAATAACTATACAAAATACACCATACCCTTAACATTAACCCTTTTCGAATTTTTTCACATTAACACCTCCTCATATATACATTCACTAATTTATAACTTACAGTCACCGGAATATACTATTTACCAACAATACCTACATAAACTAACATACATAAAACATACACTAACATTCAACACAACATTGCAGGAAATTTGCTGAACAGTCAAGGTTTTCTTAGATATTTAAGTATCATATTACATTCTAAACAAGCTTCTATCCAAGAATAATCATCCAACCAATTTTTCAGTAATCTGTTTTTTTTTTTTAAATATTTGCTTCAACAATTTTATTTTTCGCTTTTGATAAATGGGTTGTGCTAATTTAGTATAATATATATATATTATATATATATATATATATATTATACTATAATATATTATATTATAAAATATGTTAATATATATTTAATATAATAGTTATATTATATATATATATATATATATATATATATTAATACTATATATTATATATATATATTATATATATTAATTTATATATAATA
>JABUQX010061973.1:0-7500 GCA_015478945.1 Trachelipus rathkii
AGAGGAAGAATGTGGTACTGGTACCACGAGAGAGGATATAGTGTATATATAGCGTGCGCATATTAGGAGTATTCAATTGAAGAGCTATATGAAATTATGAGAAGATATATGCTGTATTCGCTTTCCATGGTTGTGTGCAGGAGAGAGTGTAATAACCATAGGGTAGAACCCGTACGCGAGAGGATCTCTTGACTGGTAGAAGAGATAATTATTATAGAACTAAAAGATGCACTAATTAGCAAGTGGTCAAAAGAAAAAGATTGAGATAACAACATTCTTCACATTGAACATATACCAATGCACAAAATTAAGATCAAGAAAATCTATTAATGAGGATAAGAAGAATCATTGTATCTTATAGGTTTTAATTACGTACATTTGCACTCAAGGCGTACCGAAAGAGTTACTAATTAGGATGAAGCTCTATGGCAGGTGTTTTAGTGATATTTATGACATATAAATGCTCATAATAGCCTCTGAATGGAATCAACCGTAATGTTAATGACGTATATTGAGTTACCTCATGCGTGAGGTAGTGCGAATAACTGAAGTTTAAAATGTGATTGGTTTAATAATATAAGAGGATTGAGGCAGAGATGTGTTGATGTGTTATTGTCCCCCTTGGTTATTATCAATTATTATGCTTAAAATAAATGGAAATGGTTATGAATTAGCAATTTAAGAGGTGGTGCGTTTTGGCAGTGAATGCTGTTTAGCAAAGAGCTTTGGTGCATTTCATTTGTGTGGGAACTGGGTGATTAATGGTTAAATTTAAGTGTGTTTTGAATCTGAAGAGCGAGTGAAAAGGAGTTGAGTAGATTTAATTATATAACGCTATTTAGCAGGGTTGTGTATAATTATAAAAAGGAGGTTGTTTTGGAAAAGGTAAAGCAATAGATAAAAATGAGTAATGAAGTTTATTGAGAGCATGTTGAATGAGGAAAGTTCCTCAATGATGTAGAAGTAGTAGTTGGAGGGTGAGTATATTTTTGGCATCATTGTGCTAGAAACCAGGCTTCCATAAAAACAATTGAAATAACATATTTAGAATGAATGACCCATTAATTGTTTTTGTATTTATTATGCATTTATGTATCAAGTGTAAAGTAATAAAAGTCGAATGAATGGATGCTCGGAAAGGATAGGCTTAGGAACAATTAAAAAAATAAACCTTTGGTGGAATGTAAAGGGACTTTAAGTCCTATGAGTAGCGCTAATAGTTATAGTGTATTGTCCTTTAATCATGAGGTATGTTTATATTGTTACCTATATACGTCTTGAGCTAATATAAAGTATAACAGTACCATTAATGTATAGGCACCTGGTCTCATGGAATTTTAAATAATGGTTATTAATTAATAAAGATCAAATAAACCGTCATGAACTTTGTATTACAAATGGTTCTCAGTTCTAACTTGTAAATACTGCATGTCAACTTCTTAAAGAGATTTGAAGGATATGAGCGAGTAATTTAAGACAGATTGTGTGGTGTGAAGTGAAAAGGGATTGTAGTAAGAAATTAATAATAGAAAGTAGGTATTGGGAGATGGTTTGGTCATGTGGAACGGATGGATGTGAGTTGTAGTTAGTTAGAGCGAAATTATATAGTGGTAAAAGGAGTTGTACCTGGAATTGACCGGCTAGAAAACTAACTTTAGAAGAAAAAGAGGTGGAGGAGGAGTTTATACATGGATTATGGGAGAGAAAAATTTAGAGATTTGGCAGAGCGCTTAAGAAAGAAAGGTGACATAATATGAAGAGTGATAGAAGAGGGTTTAGTGCAGGATGGTTAATTTAGTATCGTGGCCTAAACACATCATTAAAAGGGCCAAAAGGGAAATTAGATGACCCTACACATTATGAAGATTGATTGAGTGGGTCCGCTCAATGAGCGGGAGTCCGAGATGTAACGCTCTAGGGTGTGGAATATTTTCATGTAACTGCGTAACGAGTTAATCTTCACTAAGTAATAATAAATAGGGGGCGGTAAAGCTCAGAAGCTTTATCGTTAATCGAGCTTACATACGTATCCTATAATTTATACTTTTTTCATAAAGAGCAAGCTCTCTATCTAGTTCTCTCCGCATAGTATAATCCCATCTTATACTTACCGCCGCTTCCCGACATCTGTAAGCGCGGAGTCCAGGTAGTGAGTCGCATGGATTTTCGCACTCGGACCATGGAGTTTTGTGTATAGTCTATTAAATTAATTTAAATTCTTCTAAAAAAAATTAAAAACTTGAATTCTCTCAATTAATAAACCTTTACCAGGAATAAATTAAGTCAAAATAATCTAAAAAATATAATTTTAGCCTCTAATTAAGTATTTTATTTATTCTTAGAAATAAAAAAAATTAAGAAATATATAACTAAATTAAAAAATACTTTCAAGACCCTTATATATATAAATACTATTAATATATTTTATATAATATATATTCCATTGGATAGAAAAAACTGGGCCATAGAAACTTGTATAAGAAATATAATGTAAAAACTAATATAATTACCCTATATCATAAAAATTGTTCACTTATATATTATTAAATATTAGAAAACAATAAATTTTGTTAGAAAATATAAAGATAAATAGATATACAAATTTATACATCTATATATACATAAATTATATTATTATAAGTATAATATACTATTATATATAACTATCATAATAATTATAATAATATTACTTATATCACTATTATAATATTAATAATAAATATATAATAATATATATATAACTCAATATAAAATATATTTTCATCTATATCATATATATAATATTATATATTATATTATATATATATATATATATAACTAATATATACTTATTAAATATTACAATAATTAATAATACTAATATATAAGAAACATAATATATATATATTATATATATAATATATATATACTATATATATTTATGATTATTATAGTATATATATATAATATAGTATATATTATAGTATATATACGTATAATTAAAATCATAGTTATATATATATCTATATGATATAATATATATATATATATAAATATACATATATTATATAATACAAGGCTAGATAAAATCCCTTGCTTAGAAATTTTAATCCGATTACAAGCTAAGTTGACAAAAAGAAAGTAATTAACGAGAGGCATTCTGGAAGCAAAGATAGAGAAGGTTGCAATGAGTTGAAGAATGATGGTTCGAAATTATCTGCATATGAGTGTACATAATTAGCACATGAGCAGCTGAGAATATTAATGTAATGAAGAAGCCAGGAGTCGAATAGGGAATAAGACATAGACCCTGAGGAACGCCAGCCACTATTGACATGTAAAGCCAAGACACGAGTCTCCCCACAACCAGAGGGCCGATATTGACGTGATTTCAAAGTAAGCTAGACATGCAAAGAGAAGAATGAAGTCCAAAGGAGGGAAAGCTTGAAGGAGTGACAGATTTCTAGTATTGACGAAATAGAGAATCTAGTTGAGAGAGTGGTGGTACCCAGTTCAAAAGGCACACGTCTCAAAACTCGCGAGAATGCCAATCCAGCCCGCTTGCCTTATCTAAACGTTCATAAGCATTCAGGAGACCCATGCATGCCCGATCAAATGTAGTCACAGGTAATGAGCGCATGGGGAACATCTGAGAGGGCAGGAGGAGGAGGCAGGCAGGCGAGGATTGCGAAACCTGTCAACGGCAGTTGAATTAGAGCAAAAAAAAGAGCCAAGATGGTCTTTTAGCTGAAGCAATTAGCAATAAGAATCATCAAAGAGAGAAAAGAGGAGGTATAGGAAGGAGATTCACGAGAAGTTTGGTAGTTGTTTGAGATGTGTTTTTTGGTTAGGCTTGTGATTTGAGCGTCGAGAACCCAAGACGGTCAGGCGCCATCTTGTTTAAGAAAAACTTTCTCTTTGAGCTCGTCTAAAAGCCTCCCGCTGGCAGGATCTTTTGAGCTGAAATGAAATTAGCGACGAGTGATGAGGAGAGAGGGAGAATTTTTTTTCACTCCCGATACGCACTGTCTCTAGCCCTGAAATGGCTCGAAAACAATGGGCACGATCGAACGCATGGACTTTCTTGAGGAGAGAAAAGATTTACTAAGCAAGAAGGATTGGAATGCTGCTCATTCCACAAGCGGAGTTCAGCGTGGTCGGAGGCAATTAGCGAGGTGTTGTCCAGTTAACGAGTTTGCCACAGAGCGGATGATGCCGCGGCCACTCCCTCTTCTCACTTCAAAATAACTCTAAAATAAATATTTTATTTTGAATAGTGTCTGTAAGCTACATTCCGGTTTACATCTGTTGGCTACGCAGAAGGAAATGACCTTTCTGAGAAAACATGAGAGGAAAATTTTTAAATAATTATTTATATATATAATTATAGATATACGTATATTATATATATATATATATATTATATATATTATATACATATATATATATATATATTAATTATTAATATTATACGTATATATACACATACATATATATATATCTATATATATACTATAAATATACTAATATAAATATATTATATATATATATATATATAATATATACATATTATATACTATATATACTATATTATATATATATAATTATATACTATTTATATATATTTTATAACTATATAGATAAAAAAATAAATCATTTATTTATTAAATATAAAAACAGTAATATATATATAATATGATATATAACTATATATTATATTAAGTATAATTAGTTTATATAATAATAGATAATATATAATATATATATATTATATAATATATAGTATTACTATATATATATTAATTAATATTATAAGTAATAGTATACTATATATATATATAGTATATATATAGATACTATTATGTATAGTATTAATAGTATATTATATAATATACATATACTATATATATATTATATACATATATAAATATATATATTATATTAACTGTAGTATATCAGTAATATATATATATATATACACCTAATATATATATATAAATATATAGATTATATATATATATAATATATAATCATAATATATATTATGAGGGCAAGTTGAGTGTAAATGGGTTTAAGAAACCCCTAAGTCAAATCTTTTAAAAATGAAACTCACATTGGAGTGCATCGTCGAGTTTTTGGAATTAATCTTTTTGAATCGTAAGTTCTTATCTAGAGTCCGTCAAGAACATCAAGGAGAATATTATGTCTCAACAGATCTATGACCCCTTAACTCGCCTGGCATTGTTCCACTCGTCGAGATGAACGTTCATCCATCCGATGACACCCTTTGTCAACACCGCACTCCAAGTTTCAAATGTCACACAACTCTAACCAGCTTCTCGATCTACATATATTAGAGAGTTTTTATTTTATTTCTCAACAATATAATTCGTTCCCTCACCAAATAATGACAGGGGAATGTTTTCAAACTAGCATACTTTTCTGTTCCCGATTTTTGAATAATTGTATAAATAGTCTTCATTCATTTATAAGAAGTTATGTATTTCCGATGTGTTGAGCTTACCAAATCTTTTGATGTTAATTGTTTTTGTTCTCGTATTCTTGTTTTCTGTTTGTTACTACTTATCACCTTATCCTTTGCAAATATGCATAAATAAAGCTCCAACCAACTAACTGAAGTATTGGATCATTTAACACATTCTCTGTCTTGTTGTCTACCTTAATTGGGTTTATATCTCATGATCTTATATTAGTGTAAAGAAACAATTTTGTCTTTGTTTTGTAAACTTAAGCAATGATCAATATATATGAGTCTTGATAAAGATGAAAGTTGTTTTAAGGAAGCTTGATCATATTATAAATATATATTATTATTACTATATATATATATATATTATATTACATATATCACTATATATTATATCTATCACTAATATATAATGTAATATATATATATACAGTCTATACTAGATATATATGATATTATATACGTTCTGTTCTCCGTTTATTATAATAATGAATTTGCTTAGGGTAATTGTACATATATATAATTAGATATTATATATATATAATATCATAATATAATGAGTTTCTAATAGTAAGACATAACAGATGAATAATTAAGAATAATAGATTTATTTATTAGTAGTCAGTTAATGAATTGAAGATAGATAGATAGATAGAATAATCGTGAGCTATCGTAGATAGGTAAGATAGAGAGATACGATAGATTAGGACATAGTAGAGATAGATAGGACTAGGATCAGCAGGTAGATAGAATGATACAGGTTAAGAAGACAACTGTTCAAGGATTTACTAAATATCATATAATATACTACTACTATACTAGTCTATAACTGTACGTATGAGTATGATATTACACTATTATTATATATATATATATATTATAATATATTATAGATAAATAGTAAGTACTGGGAGATTGGTTTCATGGAGTAGAGAGAAGCCATAATAGCTAAATGGGATTAGTATAAACAGGGATAATTAGATGTTACCGCATGGTATATTATCACTTGGGAAAGACTTCCATTTAGGGTGCAGATTAATGAAATTTTTTAAAACCCCTGAAAATAATGCAAATAGTGAACGAGCTTTCGCCAGATTGATGCACTGCCATCGCCACCCCGAATGTGTGGAACGGACGATGATGAGTATAAATAATATATAATATAATATAATGTATAATATGTGAACTATATAGATTATAATAAGTGTAACGTACTTCTTGAGATGTTAGATTAATCGTATATAACTATATATATAATAATATCGTGATATATATATTAGTATAATATATATATGATTATATATTATATATATAGTAAATATTTAGTATTTGATATTATCTATAATAGTATAATATATAGTATATATAGTACTATGTATATATATATATATGTAGTACACGTATATAGTATATACGTAAGTCTATAGCCAGTTCTTTTGTTGAGGTTTCTTATTTTTGGTGAACGGCTACATAAGTATTAGATGAGGATTTAAAATTGTGAAATAAATGGTGATTTATTCAACAAGTAAAAAAAATGATTCCTTTTGATTGAGGTACTCTCTTCTCTCTCTCTCTCAGTCATCCTGTATCAACATCATACTACTCGTCTCTCTTCTCTATCAGCAGTCGTCTCTCCTCTCTGTCTCTCTCTCCCTATCTCTCGCTCGTCTCTCACCTCTCTCTCTCGTCTTCTCCTTTGGATACTCACAGAAACAGGCCTTGAAACGGGCCTGCGTTTTTCGTCTTTTGAAAATTCTTTTTCTTAAAGTCTTCGTGAGTCGATGCTGCAGTGCGCGGACTAGCCTGAAGTTTTACCTCACTTTCTGAGACTGCGGAATTTCTTGTATGCTTGATTTTCTTTTAGAGGAGTGATGAGAATGAAGTGAAGTAGTCCGAAGAGAAGAGGCTAGAAATGAGAATGGAATGAAATGAAATTGGAATGGTTAACCGCAATGGAATTACACCGTCAACAATTCAAGGAAAGGCTTAAAATAAACTGTTCTGTTTCGTCTTATGGCTCAAAATTCACTTTG
>JABUQX010061973.1:37500-42551 GCA_015478945.1 Trachelipus rathkii
AACCTAACCTAACCTAAACCTAAAACCTTACCTAACCTAACTAAACCTAACCTAACCTAAACCCTAACCTAACCTAACCTAACCTAACCTAACCTAACCTAACCTAACCTAACCTAACCTAACCTAACCTAACCTAACCTAACCTAACCTAACCTAACCTAAGCCTAACCTAACCTAACATAAACTAAACCTAACCTAACCTAACCTAAACCTAAAACCTAACCTAACCTAACGCCTGCGGCGGGCTGTTCGTTAAATTTTTTGATGTCGCGTTTTCTCTGTCGACCATTTAGGCTAGTCCCCATAAATTTAAAACATGTCGAAATATTTAATAAGAAACTACTAAAATGTAATAATTATGGTTAACTGTATTTGCCTATGTTTATATGTTCTTCTAAGTTCTTCTTATTCCTTGATCAGATATGGCGCATGATAATAAGGAAGGATTCCCAAAAATGCAAGCAAACAAGGTGGGAAAATGGTGACATTGCTTGAATGCTTGATCGATTGGTAAGTTGGTTGGTTGATTGATTGATTGGTAAATGGGTTGGTTGATTGATTGGTAAGTGGGTTTGTTAATTGATTGGTAAGTATGTTGATTGATTGATTGGGTAAGTTGGCTGGGTGATTGATTTGTAATGGGTTGATAGATTTGAATTGGTAAGGTTTGGTTGATTGATTGGTAAGTTGGTTGTTTGAATTGATTGTAAGTTGTTGGTGATTTGAATTGGTAAGTATGTGATTGATTGATTGATTGGCTAAGTTGTTTGATTGTTGATTGAATAAGTTGTTGGTTGATTGTTGGTAAGGTGGTTGGGTGATTGATTGGTGAAGTTGGTTGTTTGATTAATTGGTAAAGTAGGTTGGGTGATTGATTGGCAAGTTGGTTGGTTTGATTGCATTGTAAGTGAGTTTGGGTGATGATTGGTAATTGGTTGGTTGATTGAATTAGTAATTAGTTTGGGTGATTGATTGGTAGTGAGTTGATTGACTGATTGGTAAGTTGGTTGGTTGATTGATTGGTAAGTTGGTTTTGAATAATTGGGGTTGTTGATTGCTTGATAGGTTGGTTGTTTAGTTGTGATTGTTAATTGGTTTTATCTCTAGGTGGTTTTCAACTCTCATCTGGCACTCTATCAACTTTTGTGAAAAAAAAAAAAAAAATTGATTTCAAATTTGAACTGTGAAGCCATTTATTGATGTTGCAAACTTAATAAGGCGGCTCCAACACATGAGGGAGATTTGTCAAACCCTTGAATCTTGGCGTGTTTGCATTTGTTTTTTCCTCATAGCGAATGTACGTCTACACACATTCTTATCCATGTGTGTATGGGTCATTTTTGGCAAAGCCTTGCTCATTTGCTTGGTTTGCCAAATACACACAATAATCTTTTCCATCGATTGTGAAACAGATTTGTGTATTTGGCAACCAAGCAAATGAGCAAAGCTTTGCAAAAATGACCGATACACACACATGGGGTGTTTTGGGCAAAGAGTTTGAAGAACTCGCATGGTGTGGAGCCGCCTTTAATAGAGAAATCAACAAAATATCTAAAGAAACCTTTATATTAATATAACAGTATTTAAATGAAAATTTTAGTAAAGATAATTTTTTTTACAATATTATAATTACAAATAAATCTAATTTAATCATAATTATAATAGTTAACTGTTCTTAATTTAATTTAATTCATTTTAATTTCTTAACCGTGATTTCGAAGAGTATTTTAAATTGACTGATTAAATTTTTTGTCCTTTTTTTTTTGAAGATGTCTAAATCAGCCACAAATTCTGCTCCCTCAAAGGGCAATGCCTATTCTAGTAATGCCTACCCAGTATCCGGACGAGGGAATCATATACCCCCACCATCTGCCTGGCAACTCAAGTCGGGGATATCGTAATACTGTTGTTGGTAGCGTGGAGTCACTATAAGTGTTAAATTTTTAACACATACTATTGCTGGTAGCGTCGAGTCACTTCAAGTGTTAAATTTTTAACACATACTGTTGTTGGTAGTGTGGAGTCACTACAAGTGTTAACTTTTTAACACATACTGTTGTTGGTAGTGTTACAAGTGATAAATTTTTAAAACATACTGTTGTTGGTAGTGTGGAGTCACTACAGGTGTTAAATTTTTAACACATACTGTTGTTGGTAGTGTGGAGTCACTACAAGTGTTAAATTTTTAACACATACTGTTGTTGGTAGCGTGGAGTCACTACAAGTGTTAAATTTTTAACACATACTGTTGTTGGTAGGGTGGAGTCACTACAAGTGTTAAATTTTTAACACATACTGTTGTTGGTAGCGTCGAGTCACTTCAAGTGTTAAATTTTTAACACATACTGTTGTTGGTAGTGTGGAGTCACTACAAGTGTTAAATTTTTAACACATACTGTTGTTGGTAGTGTGGAGTCACTACAAGTGTTAAATTTTTAACACATACTGTTGTTGGTAGCGTGGAGTCACTACAGGTGTTAAATTTTTAATACATACTGTTGTTGGTAGTGTGGAGTCACTACAAGTGTTAAATTTTTAACACATACTCTTGTTGGTAGCGTGGAGTCACTACAAGTGTTAAATTTTTAACACATCCTGTTGTTGGTAGTGTGGAGTCACTACAAGTGATAAATTTTTAACACATACTGTTGTTGGTAGTGTGGAGTCACTACAAGTGTTAAATTTTTAACACATACTGTTGTTGGTAGCGTCGAGTCACTACAAGTGTTAAATTTTTAACACATACTGTTGTTGGTAGCGTTGAGTCACTTCAAGTGTTAAATTTTTAACACATACTGTTGTTGGTAGTGTGGAGTCACTACAAGTGTTAAATTTTTAACACATACTGTTGTTGGTAGCGTCGAGTCACTACAAGTGTTAAATTTTTAATACATACTGTTGCTGGTAGTGTGGAATCACAACAAGTGATAAATTTTTAACACATACTGTTGTTGGCAGGGTGGAGTCACTACAAGTGTTAAATTTTTAACACATACTGTAGTTGGTAGTGTGGAGTCACAACAAGTGATAAATTTTTAACACATACTGTTGTTGGTAGCATCGAGTCACTTCAAGTGTTAAATTTTTAACACATACTGTTGTTGGTAGTGTGGAGTCACTACAAGTGTTAAATTTTTAACACATACTGTTGCTGGTAGTGTGGAGTCACTACAAGTGTTAAATTTTTAACACATACTGTTGTTGGTAGTGTGGAGTCACTACAAGTGATAAATTTTTAACACATACTGTTGTTGGTAGTGTGGAGTCACTACAAGTGTTAAATTTTTAACACATACTGTTGTTGGTAGTGTGGAGTCACTACAAGTGATAAATTTTTAACACATACTGTTGTTGGTAGCGTGGAGTCACTACAAGTGTTAAATTTTTAACACATACTGTTGTTGATAGTGTTTAGTCACTACAAGTGATAAATTTTTAACACATGCTGTTGTTGGCAGGGTGGAGTCACTTCAAGTGTTAAATTTTTAACACATCCTGTTGTTGGTAGTGTGGAGTCACTACAAGTGATAAATTTTTAACACATACTGTTGTTGGTAGTGTGGAGTCACAACAAGTGATAAATTTTTTAACACAATACTGAACTGTTGTTTGGTAGCGCTGGAGTCCTACAAGTGTTAAATTTTAACACATATCTGTTGTTGATAGTGTTTAGGTCACTACAAATCGGATAAATTTTTTAAACACATCTGTTCTGGTAGTGTGGGAGTCACTACAATAGTGTCTTAAAGTTTTTTAATACATATCTGTTACTGTAGCGTTGAGTCACTAAAGTTGTTAAATTTTCTAACAAGTTCCGTCGTTGGTAGTGTGGAGTCACTACAAGTGTTAAATTTTTAACACATACTGTTGTTGGTAGTGTGGAGTCACTTCAAGTGTTAAATTTTTAACACATACTGTTGTTGGTAGTGTGGAGTCACTACAAGTGTTAACTTTTTAACACATACTGTTGTTGGTAGCGTGGAGTCACTACAGGTGTTAAATTTTTAATACATACTGTTGTTGGTAGTGTGGAGTCACTACAAGTGTTAAATTTTTAACACATACTGTTGTTGGTAGTGTGGAGTCACTACAAGTGTTAAATTTTTAACACATACTGTTGTTGGTAGTGTGGAGTCACTACAAGTGTTAAATTTTTAATACATACTGTTGTTGGTAGTGTGGAGTCACTACAAGTGTTAAATTTTTAACACATACTCTTGTTGGTAGCGTCGAGTCACTTCAAGTGTTAAATTTTTAACACATACTGTTGTTGATAGCGTCGAGTCACTACAAGTGTTAAATTTTTAACACATTTACCTCTTGCCAATTTTTTTCAATTGTCAAAGTGTTTCATGCATTCCTCCTTAAAACCAACTGAATCTTTAATGAATTTAATGATCTTTAATGATCTTTAACGATCTTTTAATGATCTTTTTAATGATCTTTAATCTTAATGAACAATGATCTTTAGACTTCTTTTGGCATAAACCTTCTCCTTTGAGAGAGTTTTGGGTGATTTTTTTCACATACTACACATACACAACATTCCTTTTTCAGTCTGGACCTCTCTGACTCCAGACTTAACTGTTATGCTCATTTTGAATGTTGCTCCAGTGGTAAAGTATGAAACATCTTTTCCTTTTCACTTTTCCCAAATCCTTGAAATTCTTGTTATCAAAATGTATCAGGACATTTCAGTCCATTGATTTTCATTTCTGATTATTCTGTAGAAAACTTATACTCGTACACGTTCAATGCTCTTGAACACATATCTTCCTGGGGGATTATTCCTTATACGGAATCTATTCTTTCTTTTTCCTAAGGATTGGATCTTTGGTGAACAAGATTAGTTTCTTCTCTGCTCAATTTTGATTTAGCCATATTAATTTTGGTCAACAAGAGAAGGTTTAAGTCATTGTCATGATATAAATATAAAAGTCTTTTATAACATTCAACAGGAATAAGTTTTTGAAAAACATACAATAATGTAGTTTTAAATTTATAATTTGTTTAAATAGTTTTTATGTTTGTTAATTACGATACCTTGTCAA